>MINK01181415.1:0-10488 GCA_001735545.1 Phormia regina
TCTCAAAGCCGGTACTATATTTATTCCTACAGTATAATGCACAGGAAAAGCAGAATCCAAAATTTTTGTAAATAAATCTCTAATTTCGGAAGCTTGGATTTGCTTGAAATTTTGTATAGGCGTAGCAGTGAAGTGTGCAATGTTAAGTTTGAAAGGGAGACCCATCAGACCGCTCAGGGACGGAGCTAAGGGTATTCAAAGTAGGAAACCTCTTTGTCCCATTTATCTATATATTGTATTTTTTGAGTTATTTACGTTTGAATTTTTAAGTAGCTCAATTTCACTGTTCCAGATTTTTTCATATATATCCTAGCATTTTTCACCTATTTTACTAGTTATATATTAAATATAGTTATATATTATATATTGCATAAAAAAAGAATGAAGTCAATATCTTTAACGAGTCCACAAATAAATGAAAATTAAAAAAGTGTCTGCACTCTTTTCTCTCTAAATTAAAATTATCGCTAAAAGCATATAATAATTTTATATTTTTTTGAAAAATATCTTCATAAAGATAATTGTAAAATAAAAAACAAGGCAAATAACTCAAGTGGTAAATGTGCACACCCTCTCAAAATTGACCCAATTTATATGAAAGTTATAAATTTAGTCTATATTTTCCAAAATCCTTAAGCACGAATCGGCAAGCGGAAAGCAGTTTAGGAATCTATAATATGTTGTTAAAAGTTTTCAATCAAAATCTACGGGACTTGAAAAAAAATTGGATTTTATAGCTGAAAATGAGAAAAACTTAATATTTGAAATTTTTGGGAATATTTTTTAGAGAATTATGAGATTCATTTTACAAAAATCTAAAGATTTTTTCATTTTCTTATTTTCTATAATAAAATCTACACTCACCAAAATTTTCGATAAAATATCTTTACTAACAAAGATTTTATAACAGATAATTTATTTATTGTTTTAAAAAATTGGTTTTATTACAAAAATCAGAAAATGTACAAACCCGTTTTTTTTTTATATCTAAACGACATTGCCTATCTGACACATTCCTTCGTGAAATAGAGAAATCAATATCTTTTTCAGAACCGAAACTTTGTCACTTTAAACTTTTAGAAAATAAATAAATAAATTACAAGTAATTAAATAAATGTTGCCACATTTTTGGAAAAGATACGATATTTTTTTAAGAGGTCATATTATTATTTATAAAATTAAACTTTGTCACTTTAAACTTTTAGAACATCGGATAAATAAATAACTAAATAAATAAATAAATAAATAAATAAATAAATAAATAAATAAATAAATAAATAAATAAATAAATAAATAAATAAACTTTTAGAAAATCGGATAAATAAATAAATAATTAAATAAAATAAATAAATAAATAAATAAATAAATAAATAAATAAATAAATAAATAAATAAATAAATAAATAAACAAACAATAAAATTTTATTTATTGACCAATAAGAAAAACTAAATCTAAAATAGGCCCCATTTTTGGCCCATTTAACTTGAATGTATGTCATTGTCATTTATCCAAAAAAAACATTTTATAAAAATATTTTTTTTTTATTTACTATAAATATGAAAATTTGGTCCTTTGGCACTTACTTTTAATCTCATAGAATTTCCTATTATAATATTGAAATATTTCAAATTTTGAATGATTTTTTATTTACAATAAACATGCGTATAAACACAGTAATTGTTGTAGGCACTTTGGTATTAAATTCTGTAAAATCTTCTTTGTAAAAAACTAGTTATAATTAATTTTATAATTAACATTTTTACCATTTTTACTTAGCTTTAAAATTCAACATTTTATTTAAATAAATTTTAAGCTTTTAACGATTCTTTCAGCCCAATGTGCTTTAATTTGTGACGTTAAACTATAGCATGTTTATTTAATAAACTATTCTGGCATAAAAAAAAAGTTAATATATGTTTTTTTCCACCATAAGGTTGTCTTCAATAGAATAATAAAACAGATTGATGATACTACTACTTGTAGTCTTTCTCGAACTTTATACATTATATTTTGGAATTAATCAAAATGCCAAAAACCAAAAAAAAAAATAAAAACAATCACACAATTTGCAGAATTTTATGACAGTTTTTTTTTTGTGAATATAAATGAAGGTTAATATTAAATTCAAAAGCCTGTTGTTTTAGTTGAAACTAGTTAACTAGTTTAATTAAATTATTTGATTAATGTTATTATTATTATTTTTTATATTTGTTTATGAATAAACACAATTTATGTTTTTTAATATTTTGCAACTATGTTTTTATTAAAACTCATTAAAGTTATGAATAAAGTTATAAAATATTTTATTATTTAAAAGCTGGTTAAATTTGATTTGTTAAAAAATTACATGACTTTAAACAAAAAATTTAATTGTCATATTTTAATTACAATTTTAATGTTAATGTTTCTTTCTTGCTTTAATTCATTTAAGTTTTTTTCCAAATCAGTTTTTTTTTTTTTGTTTAAAACAATTGCTTTATTTATAATAATAACACTTTTCGTCAAGGTCGAGTAGTTTTTCATTTACTCTATATTTTATTTCATTATCGTTCCATTGTGCATTCAAACGTATTTGATGCGTTAAGGCAATAATTATATAAACCAAAAAAATATATACGAAAATAAAATTATTTTATACTTATGAACATGAGCGTAAGTCAAATTTAGCAATTACTTTAAATAGAAAAAATCACCAAAACAAGTCAGGGTTTAAATTTATTTTATTCTGATCTTGTATTTGCCACAACGTATTTTTATTTCTTATCTTTTGATTTGTTTTGGGTATGAAATAAGAAACCAAAACTTTTGTAACAAGTTTTATAGAAGTCTTGTACTAAAATTACATTATATTTGAGTGTTATTGAGCTTTTCAATCTAAATGAGTTTTAATATAATGTAATATTATTGCAACACTGTAAAATATAGTTGAAATTTTATAAAATATATGGTTTGTAATTAATTAAGATTTAATGATAAAAAAAATATTATTAAATAGTTTTTTATTTATTATTCAATTGAAAAGAACTATTTTAAATTTTATTAAATGAATTAATTGAGTAAACTTTACAATAAAAAATAAATAAAATTTCTATATTTCTATACAAAATAAATATTTTAATATCAATTAATACTTGTATTCCTGGTATTCCTAGTGTTCAGGTGTTCCAGGGGCTCTATATTTAAAATTTTTCCAGTATTTAACTTCAAATTAAAAATAATTTTCCTTAACAAATTTTTGCACCACCGTACTATCGAAATGTTATGACTCAGCAAAAACTTTGGTTGCCAAGTAATGAGTTAAGAAGCTATTATAATGGCTTTACACTACTTACACATTAGCTGAATAACCCATTATTTTAACACGGTGATGACATTAGAGGCAACTACTTACCTCATGCCTTTACTCAGATGACATTAGAGGAACTAATTACTTTTAAGTTGTTTAGCAACTCATTGATTTTAATATATTACAGAAGCCATTAATTAAAACAAAAGGAATTAGTTAGATTTTTTAATTGTATTAAAAAGAAATCATATAATAAATAATGCTTCAATTAAAATTAAAATATATACATATATACATACCATAACCATCCAACAGTTATCTTCCGCATATTCTCAGTCCATGCCACAGGTGAAAATCCTGACGATAGTTGCACTCTGTTTCCTGGAACCGAGTGCACCTCATGTAAACACAATTATGGTTCCACTCTTGCTTGGAGTAGTTTCATCTCAGGATCTGTTCCTCGCAGAAGTCCCAGGCTGAAAATATACAAGACTTTAATCCGGTTAGCCGAATGTAATTAATGAAATTTTCTTACCTTTAAATAAGACAATTTTAGAAAATATGTTAATCCGGGCAATTTTTGGCTAACTGAACTGTTCACCACTTCACTATAAAAAGAGCAATAAAAATTTTACACTATTTTGCAATAATATTTCGACATTTACCATAATTTAAGAAGAATAATCAACAAATAATTGAAAATTGTAAAAATATTTTCATATTTAATTTGATTGTGTATTTTTGAATGTCAACACATTTTATTTTGAATATTTTGTCAAATAATTGTTTATTATATTTTTTTAACAACAAACACTTTATCAAAGACAACAATTTATTCAGTTTTTAAACCTTGTCACTGAAAAGTAAGTATATCTGTAACTACATGCCATTACCAAGTTTTTGCTGGGGAGTTTCTGCTAAGACAGCAAAAAGTAAAAGTCCACTTCAATTACGCAATTGCTAATATTAATTAATTTTTAATTGATTTTGCTCCAATCATTAAAATGATAATATTAATGCCTACAATAATTGATTTTATTTTTACTGATTTTGCTTAAATTGATATAATGAGCTGAAAATTATTAAAATTTTAGTTAAATTTATTTTATTGCTATATTTTTCATTTTCATTTATATTTTTTAAAAAGCTCTCAATTTATTAAAGTAATTATTTTCAACCAATTAAAAAGTTAATTGTATTAATAAACAATATAATTGAATTCCAATACAAAGTTAATTAATAATTTTATTAAAAAATAATTTGAAATATTTTTCTTCTGTATAATGTTTGTATAACATTGAAAAAATATCCTAACACCCACCTTAAATTATATCAATTGACTAAGAATCACTTCTTGAGTTGTCTCTGTCCAAAAAAATCGCTAATGAATAAATTGTATGCAAAACCATATAAGACAATTCAAGAAGATCGGTCTACAATTAGTCATAGCTCTACTATGTATAAGACCCATTGTTAAAAATCGCACTAGATAACATTTTGCACAAATAAATTTGATAGAAGCAGAAATCACTGTATAAAAATTATAATAGATCTGTCCATGATTGCCTATAGTTTTACGCTCTATTTCCGAAAATCATCATGAGACCCAAACGCATGATGACATATGTTCGGGGTTGACCATATGCTAGGTCCTATTCAATATATACGATTGTTGATTTATTTATTTATTTATTTATTTATTGAATTATATCAAATTTCAAAAATTCGATGAAATTCGATGAAGGAATGAGATCGAAAAAATCTTAACACACATTTTGTAACATAACTTTTTTTCGGAATCAATATTCAAAAAATTTTTTTGATCTAGTTATTGTGGAAAAATACTTCAGTTATTATTCTTAATAACAACCATGTTAATTTGTCCTTATTTTTATCAAATTAAGTGACGAAAAAGATTTACGTCCTACAAGTTATTAAAATATTTCAAAAAATCCAAATAGGCCTAACAAATAATTGGCCACATAATTAAATGTCGTCCGTAAAACCGTTTGTAATGTTATTATACAGTATCATTAGAATTTGACCACTGATGTGAAATCTAAATCAGTAAGAAAAAAGGACCACATGATATTGGAAAGGCCAGAAAATTGAAGGCATATTGAAAGAAACTCCAAACACATCTGGTAGAAAATCAGCTCAGTTTTCTCAGTGCTTCGGAACCGTTTCTAATGTTATTACATGTTCATTTAGAATTTGATTAACATATACGGTTCAAAAATTCCAAACTTGGATATTCTGCAAAAAAAATTAAAAGACAATATAGGACTTGGAATTTAAAACTGCAAATTTTCCATACAAAAATTCTCAAGCTGTAATAATTGACAGATCTTTGCAGCCCTGGGGGGGGGGGTCCAAATATTTCTATGCTATGCTCGAAGGCAAATGTCTGGACGTGTTCACCACACTTAGCAATTTCTCTTGCCGCAAAATTCTTAGTTTTATAAGAGAGAAGATAGGAGAAGAGATATACTAAACTTTACATTCTCTTTTTTCAGCCTCCCTCGTCTAAAGTCAGAATGCGGTAAGAAAAATTGGCTGTGTGTGAACCACGAAAATTTTTTTACCAAAAATTCATGGTATGAACAAGCTTTCGAACCTATAAATACCAAATATGCATAAAAGAAATATTTGCAAAAAAGAATTCTTTTTCCTCTTAAGAAAATCAAACGTGTGCACATACTTTTGGACGCCATTTGTATTCATTTCACTACGGTAAAGAAAGCTCTAGAGCGGTAACAAATCAATAAGATATTTTTAGTAACAAAGAGAGGTCATTTTAAAATTGTTCATAGGCTTAAAACCAGTGAAATGATATTAAGCTCTTGTGAAAAGTGAATTCAAGAGAAACAAAAAACGTTCTTAAAAATACCGAAAATTTTAACAGAAGATGTGCACACTGTTCCAAAAAAGGTGACTGAAGCAACTATCAAACTCAAAGAAGGGTTCTCTAAAATGGGTCTACAATTTTATAATTAGTGGTTGAAACAATCAAAGATTAGATATATTTCTGTGATCAGTGCTAAAATTATCAAAATGATTTAAAAAAAAAAGAAAATCTCAAGATGGAACGGTTCCCCAAGTTAATGAATATTATGAATGTCAGAATTTTTCGATCTCACTCCTTATATCAAAAAAATGTTAAATTAATTTTCAAAAAATTTCTAAAGTTTAAAAAATAATATATAATTAAATGAGTTATAATGTGGACCTTTAGACTACTATTTGGCTAAATGGTCACAATTATTTCCACAAATTTCAAGTTTTCTAAAAATCAAAATTTTATTTTCCAAGAAACTTAGAAGAGGGAGAGAGTAGGTTCTTATTCTCATATATAGCTACTATATCCCATAATAGCTACCAAGTTAAGTTAAGTTTTTTTCTAACAACATTTTCTTACGAACAGAACTATTGTTAATTTACACCATTACTAATAATTAAAATAATTATTATTTAAATAATAAAATTGTTTAATTATTTATGTTTTTTAGTTAATTACTAACTTTTCCTCTTTAAATTTATTTATATTTTTTAGATGCCCAAAACCTATAAACTCAAAAGGCGTCAGTGGAACGGTTTTACGGCTCAGTGAACATCAAACTGCCATTATGGAACCATCTGGAGGCTGGTAAAAGTACCTTGCTCAATATTTTATCAGGATACAAGTAAGTAATAATTAATTATATATTATACAGATTTTGATACTTGAAAAATTTTTTCGAAAACTTTATGTAGTAACCTATAAAAGGCTTGATACCTTTTATTTCTAGAATAACTGTTATAAGAATCTAAGGAAAAGTCATCAACCATTATTTAAAAAGTTTTAAATAGAATTGTCAACATTTATAAATATTTTATTAAAAACTTCATTGTTACTTAAGATATTAAATACATTTGGATTAAACTTGATCACTATCGACACTGAATGGTGTCATTTGTCCACGAATTTGATTGATATTGTATATGAGATATATTCCCACGAAAAATTTATTAGTTCTAACAACTAAGTCTCCAGAATCTGTTGAAAAATAGCTTGTACTTGTTTACTTTAGCGTTACGACCAATGATTTTTGTTTTAAGTTGTCAGCCGTCCAGAACCTAGTATCTTGAGGAAGTGTATAGCTAAGCCAACACTTCAATTCTATGAAACGTATTCTAGAAACTAGTTTTCAGAAAAAGTTTTTAACTGTTTATTCTAATGAAATTTGTAAATACAAGGTTCTTGTTAAACAACCGTTTTAGGAAGTCATTCGAGAACCATTAAAATTTATTCTTCTAGAAGTGATATAGAAGTCATACAGAATTACTTCTTAAGAACTAGTTCTCTAAAACATGAATTTAAAACTAATTAGAACCACAAATAGATTCAAGATAATTGTGTCAGAATTTGGTTGTGATACAACACGCAAGCAAAACTTCGCGCTACACTAAATAACGTGTCTTGTAACCGAAAATAATATGGAAAAAAAACGTCTTCCTTTTTTTGGTGCTAACTGATGAATTTTTGTTCGCTGAATGTCCTGAATTGCACCAGTTTTTATTTAAGTACCAAAAATAACTTTTAAGAATGCTGACTTTTTTACCACAAAAGGAAAAAAACCTTTGTGTCGGTTGAAGAATTTGAACCCACGTATCCAAAACTGTTTTTTTGTTTTGTTAATCTGCCGCGTCTTACGCAGTTACACCCATAGTCACTTATATTTTTGTGTGCAAAAAGTGGTTTTTATAAAGGGAAATAAAATACGTTTGCCTCAATTGGGAAGTTGAACCTTCATAAAATTTATGGACAAAAATATATTTTATTAAGCGCTTTAGACCAACTGAGACAGTAAAAACCAATTACTTCCATATTTAACTAAAAACCAGTTAATTGAAGTACTAATTTAGGTAATGCTGCGAGTGGCGAATAAGGCCTACAATGTAATGCATACAGTAAAGGGTTTGGCTTTTAAAAATTGGAAGCTCAAGTTTTTTGCTGGGAGAAGTGATTATAGAAGTCATACAGAATTAACTCTCTTAAGAAACTAGTTTTCCTAAACACATTACTTAAAACTAATTTAGACACCACAAATAGATCATTGGTATACAGAATTGGTTGTGATACCACTAGTTCTGAGGATGTTATTAAAGAATCTGAAGTGGTTCCGATTATACCAGTTCTAGAACTAATGATTTTAGAACATGTTCTATATTTTTTCCTGGGTTGCTGCTTAAAATTTTTTATTTCAGAATTTCAAATTTCAGAATTTAAAATTGTTATTTTTATTTTTTTGTATTATTAAACGCATTTATCAACCGTAAAGTACAATAAACTTTATAAATTTTCCTAACCTTGTGCAAAACATAAACAACCAACAAACATTCAAAGAAAGCGTTTTTCTTATCAATCATATAAAAAATAGCCGAGAAATTGATTAAGAACCCCTCATATAAAAAAGCTGACATTTTAAAATCGATACGTTTTTTTTATTTGTTTATAAAAGAAAAAAAATATAAGTGTAATGGCCACAATTTGTGGTAAACATATATTGTTGATAAGAAAATATTAACTACTATATTTAAAAAAATAAGAAAGAACATATTGGCAAAATGGACTAATTCACATGGGAACTAAATAACAATAAAACGTGTGTAATAGTTTATTTTTATTTGCTTAGGAAAATTAATAAAGAACATTAAATAAATTATTTATATACCTTCATAATTGCCATAAAATAATAAGTAAAAAAATGTAGTCTATGATATTTAAAAATATTATGTACACCCTACACTTGTCTTATAAGTCTTACAGGTTTATGATTACAAGTCTTACAGGTTTATGATTATGTTTCAAACATAATCTGTCCAAAAATTCATTTCTTTTCATGGCAAAACCATCTAAAATTATAAAAAAAATTATTTTAATTTATTTTTTTATTTAATCTCAGCTTTAATCATTTTGTACGCTTTTTGTTTTATTTTCATTTGTATGACAAAACCTTTTTTGACATGTGTATTTTTTAACACTTTTTCGACTTTGTACTTTAACAAAAAAATTAAAATTTAATTAAAATGTCAGAATATTGTAATAAAAATAAGTTGTTTTTTAACACATTTCCTTAATGGACAATTCGTAATGAAATTTATTTTTATGCATTTATACGAAATTATCAAATCTACATAAATAAGTTTGTATAAATATCACTTTATATTTGTACCGGTTTATTTCATAAAATGACCTGATTTTACTTTATTTCTAGTACAAAAAAAAAAACTTTGTTGTTATTTGTATAAAATAAAATACTTTTTTTCAAATACATAATTTTTTTTTCATTTGATAAGAATTTTTTTCATAAAATGACTAAGAATTTAATAGCAAAATTTTAACTTTAGCATAAGAATTTTGAAGGTTTTATTTTAATTTCATATTAATTGTTAGTTATTTATTTCTAAATATAAACTATTGACATTGTGAGTTAATTATATTTTTCTTAAAATTAATTTCTATAAATTCCCATTTCAAAATCATTTGAATAAAATTATATTTAAGTGTTGCCAGGTGGAAGAAATTTTTGTTAAATTAGTTATTTAAATTTTCATTGAATGATAATTTTCGTAGAAGCCGATTAGAAAGGTTTTTTATAATGCAGGGGAATTTTTCTTTTAAATTAATTTTTATAGAAAAATTAAGTCAAATTTTCTTTCTGTAGGATTTTTTTTTAATATAAAATTCGCAACAATTTTTTTAAAACAAAATTTCTGCTTTTCTTTTAATTTTACTTTTATTGTTAGAAATCCATTGTTTGTCCATAAGTTGTCTTTTCATAGGAAATCTTCGATTAAATTTTATTTTGGAAAAAATCCAATTAAATTTCTTTTTATAGGAAATTTTCTAATATTTTGTTTTTATCAAAATTTTTATAAAATTTTTTTTTTTACATATTTTTTTTTTGCAAAATTCTTTCAAGTTTCTTTTTATGATTTTTTATAGTTTTTATATTTTATATTCTTATACCTTACACCACCAAAGGTGGTTGGGGTAATATGTCTTTGTGCAAATATTGTAACGCAGAGAAAAAATTTTCCTACACCCACCTTAAAGAATCACTTTTTGAGTCGATTTAACGATGTCCGTCCGTCCGTCTGGTTGGCTGGCTGGCTCTCCATGTAAAGCTTGTGCGCAAAGTACAGGTCGCAATTTTAGA
>MINK01181420.1:0-10491 GCA_001735545.1 Phormia regina
TTAAAAATACACAATAAAATTAAATATGAAAATATTTTTACAATTTTCAATTATTTGTTTATTATCCTTCCTAAATTATGGTAAGTGTCAAAATATTGTTGCAAAATAATATAAAATTTATATTGCCC
The DNA here is from genome assembly GCA_001735545.1 of Phormia regina. Classification (NCBI taxonomy): domain Eukaryota; kingdom Metazoa; phylum Arthropoda; class Insecta; order Diptera; family Calliphoridae; genus Phormia; species Phormia regina. The sequence goes on from MINK01181420.1 coordinate 129, forward strand.
TTTTTATAGTAGATAAAAATGTGTTTAATCCGGAGGAGTAAAGTGAAGAAGTGAGCAGTTTAATAGCCAAAAATAAAGGTAGGAAAATTTCATTAATTACATTCGGTTCCGGGAAACAGAGTAAAACTATTGTCAGGATTTTAATTCACCTGTGGCACGGACTGAGAATATGAACAATAAATCATGTATGTATTTATTTCAAACATTATTTATTTTATGATTTCTTTTTAACATTTTTAATAAAATTAAAAAAAATTCAACTAATTCATCTTGTTTTACCTAATGGCTTCAGTAATATTTTAAAATTAATGATTTATTGATCTGAGTAATGGCCTCTAATGTCATCACCGTGTTAAAATAACGTGTTATACAGCTAATGTGTAAGTAGTGTAAAGCCATTATATTAGCTTCTTAACTCATTACTTGGCAACCAATTCTTTAACAATGGCCTTAAAGACCTTTGTAAAGTAGCTGAGTAATTTCATTTTATATTTAAAAAAATTAATCTTGATCACCGATTTCGATAAAATTCGGTACATGTGTAGAAAAGGATTCATAGTCGTGTAAAATGAATTTTATTTATTTTTATTTTGAAAGATGTAGCAACTCTATAACTTTAAGTTGGATAAACTGATTTGTTTACTTTTGTTCTAAGAAATATATCAAAAACATCTTTTTTGCAATAAATTTGTCAAATCTTGTATTTTAAAAATTTAATTAAACATTTTTTTGAACACATTTTTCTCTAAAAATTATCTTTTAAGACATTTATCTTAAAATTTAAATTTTTTTGTATAAAACTTTATCGATATACTTACTTCAGCAAAAATTTCAGAGAGGCCAAATTCTAAAAATTTAAATGGAATTACTCAGCTGAGCAAATTTTAAATTAAATTAACATTGACTGAGTTTACATACAAATGCAAAATATCAGTTATTTATTCGATATGAAACCTTTTTAGAATTTTTTAGTTAAACATAAGTGCATATTCTATAAATACATAATTAAGCAGATATTAATACATTTAATTAAAATGCGTATTAAATTACATTGGCATGAAAATTTAATTTAAACTAAAGAATTATCATCACCAAATCTAAAGAAAAAATGATCTTCCTGATTAAATCAAAAATTTATTCTCCCTTATATTCGATTTGTAAATTATGTTATAATAAAAAAGTCTGATAACATATTTTATATGGGGGCTTATATTCAAAATATGTTATATGCAAATGTTAAATAAATAAATAAATAAATAAATAAATAAATAAATAAATAAATAAAAAATTAGTCAGATTCTTTAGTTCTTTAATTTAGTATTAAATCTAAATAAAAATAATTTTATTTTTTTTTTAATATTTTGTGTTAAGCCTTTCATTTGAGATTTGATAGTTGTTTAAGCCACATTTTTAGAACAGCCTGCGCATCTTCATTTAAAATCTTTAACATTTTGCAACACCTCTTTGATCCTCTTTATTGTTACTGTTTAAACAAGAGTCCAATATCTCTTCACTGATGTTAGATCCAGATAATTTAGAGAACTGACCATTCTTGGTAAAAAAAACTGTAATTGTTTAGTTATAGTGCCCAATGTAACATATAACTTGCATCTTTTCCGCAATTGCATAAATTTTGCCAAACCTATAATTCTTTTAAAAGTTTTGACCGGTTTTCGGTCCTAATTTATCCTCAACATATACTCGAGAATCATCAATATAAAAATTTCGACCAGGAAGCTGCAAAAATATTGTCGATACATAGTTTTCGTCGTGTATTTTATAGCATTAGAATTCTTATATGAAATTTGATTTAAATTTTTGTGCCCTATTATTGGCTTCTAAATATTTTTGCAGCATTCCAGCCTTGAACATTTTGGACTTTATATATTTTAAACACCGCATTAGCATTAAGAGGGGTGCTACACTACCAGATGTGTTTGTTCGTCTCTTCATTATGATTTCATGTTTTTTTGGCCTTCAAAATATCATTTGGATCTCTTTATTTTCTACCCGAACCATGTTTCCTATTAATAATCGAATTATCCTGAGACTTATTAATAACATTGGAAATAGTTTGACATTCTATAATAATTCTTTGGCAATTTTTTTTTTTTTTTTTTTTTTTTTTTTTTTTTTGAAATTGTTTACTTCAACGTACGTCTATTACGTCACTCATCTTGATTAAACTCACAACTAATGGTTGTGAAAACTTTCATAGACCTTTAATATGGTTACAATGTTAAATAAAAAAATAAAATACAAAAAAATTGTCTATATCTACTATTAGTATATTAATCTAACTAGCCGATTAGAAGTTACACATTTATTAAAAAAATATTTAATAAAAATATTTAAGGTCCACTGTGTATTGTTTTGTCACAGAAAAAACTAATTTTGTATATTTTCAAAAGAAAGGGATGTAAGAATGTAATTTAATTGATGGCAAATATTACTTTTCTTTTATTTTCATTTTTGCATATTTGGACTTCAAGGACATTGTTTGACTCAACATTACTGTCTCAGGAGATTATTATTATTATTATTATTCATGTATCTGGCAGGTTGGCTTGTGGTCCATGTATTTGTATATAGTTCCCTAATTCTTACTTAAGAGTTTTATACTTTTTCACATTAAAAATCTATTATATCCAATAGTACAACGGGTCGTATGAGTGTTTGACAATTATTATACGTTACGAAAAACTCTCAATATATTCTGTTATATTTAGTAATATAATTTTTATGTTTGAGTATTTCTGAATTAAAATTCAAATCAAAATATTGCTTTTAGATAAGAAAATGTAGAGTTTCATTTATAAAAATTCATTGTAAAAAAAGAAAATATGAAATAAATTAATTGTACTGAGAACTATTCTTTTCATTATAAAAAAGTTTCAAATGATTTTACTGAATAACGTTCATAAAAATTCTCAGAATTAAGTTGCAATTGTATAGGTTTGTGATAATAAGTTAAATTTACATATTTCTATTTTAAGAAACATTCTTTAAATTTTTATTTATTTTATATTTAGCTTTAATTTTAAACTTCGATCATATGCCTTTGAAAGTAAGACGTCAACTTAATACCAAAGTTTTCATCACATTTTTCCAAAATCGAAATTAATGTAATTTGTTTTTGTAATTAATCCAAAAAATAACATATTGAGAAATTTTTTTGATAGTGGATAAAACTATCTCCCAATTGCTGGCAGGGTACAATACAATAGTTTTAAAATTTTTATTAAATTTTTATTTTACTAAATTAATTATGTAAAAATTTATCAATAATTTACGTCAAATCAATAAAGTACTCATATGTATTACCAAACACTTTGTTTTTTATATCTTACATTACAGATTTAATTTTTTAAATAGATAAATACTTACAGAGATTTAAACTTATACATAATCAAAATAGTTGTGCTAAGAGGAGAAGGAGCAAAAGGGAAATTTTAGAATTAAGTAAAAAATATATCAATAAATGAACACACTTCGAACACACGTAAAATTTTTGTTAATAACAGAATATGAAGAAAAAACTATTTAAGAAAATTGGCGGAATATTTGTATAGTTTTTAATTTTTAAGTCACTAAAAGGACAGGACGAATGGGGATATTAAAGTAGAAAACATTTTTCAAATGAGAAATATTTAATAAATTTATAATTTAATGTGTTAATTTAGCTGAAAGTAGTTGAAAAATTTTGTTCATTTTTTTTTCTTTCATTTTCATAATTAGTAGCATAAAAGATAATTGTTATAAGAACAAAATTTCTTTGAATTAAAGACAGAATTTTACGGCCTGTCCCACGATGTCGAACGAAAAATTCGTTTCGACAATTTATATGGAAAACAACAAAATTTTGTTTTTGTTTCCTATACTTTTTGTCGATCGAATTTTTCGTTCGACATCGTGGGACAGGACCTTAATGTTTAAAATATTTTATATATATGGTAATAAAAACATAATAATTCTTTCTTTCTTTCACTCAAAACTTCTCGTAATTTTGTAAACATTAGAATAGAAAAAAAAATTACTATTTTGACAGTTAACTTCTTATTTTTATTCTCACCTTTTTTATTTAATGGAATGGACAAACAATTTAACAATATTTTTGTCTTTTATTCATAAAATAAACTTGCTGATGTTTTTAAACTTAACAAATGACAGCAAATTTTCCTTTATTTTATATCAACTAAAGTTCTTGCCCCGTACTGGCTTGCGAGGATTTAAAGCTGCATCCTTTCAAATATTAAGTTTTTCTATAAAAATAAAAGCCACTTAAAACTTTTCTGAATTCTTTTCTTTTTATACTTTCCAAACTATGAATTTATAGAAATTTCAACACTTTGTACAATTTTTATTGTTTATTCAAATGAAAAAATGAAAATTATAGTGAAATGAAAAATAACTATGAATAAAAGAAAAATATACAAAGTATTTATTAGATAGAAAATAATGAAAGTATTCCATGACAAATTTTGAACTTGCTTAAAATAACTTTTTATTGAAATATTTTAAATACATATAGAATTTATTTTATAAATGAATCGAAAAGCTTTTAGATTAAAAATAATTATCCTTGAATTAGAAATTTCAAACATTTTTTTGCAATATCCATTCAATATTCTTTATTAAAGTTTATAACATATTTTCTATGAGAAATTCATACAAATTTTTTCAAAACTTTTTGTTAGAAATCCAACAAATAAGAAATTAATTTAAATTTGTTCAAAATTCGTTCAAAATTTCCTATAAGAAATTCGTGCAAATTTGTTCAAAATTTCTTATAGGAAATTCACCAAAAATTGTTCAAAATTTCATGTAGGAAATTCATAAAAATTTGTTCAAATTTTTCTATAGGAAATTCATTCAAATTTGCTGAAAATTTCCTGTAGGAAATTCAGCCAAATTTTTTGAAAACTTCCTTGAATAAATTTATCCAAATTTGTTAAAATCTTCCTATGTATATGAAATTCAACCAAAGTTGTTGAAAATTTCCTATCCAAATTTATATTTCCTATAGAAACTTTACGAAAATCTTTTAAATTTCCTGCAAAATTAATGAAGATTTTCTAAAAAAAAAAAAAAATTATCCAAAATTTGTCTATAGTTAATTTATCTAAATGGGGTAATAGTTTCCTAAAGAAAATACGTGCAAATTTTGTGAAATTTTTAACAGATATATTCGACAAAGTTTATTCAAATTCATACAGAGAATTTCTCCATATTTCGCCATAATTTTTTACTGAAAATTCCACCAAGTTTTTTCAAATCTAAACAAAATATTCTAAGAAAATTATTAAAAATTTGGTCAAGATTTCTAAAAGAAAATTTATTCAAATATGGTGATATTTTGTCACAGGAAGGCTCTGATTTTCTGCAATGAAAATGCATAACGTCAATACTTTTTTCATAATCGAATAAAGAATTTTCATACCCCTCAGGGGCGGAGCTAAAGAGGTTCAAATATGGGTACCTCTGACATATTTTTTTTTAATCAATTGTAAATTTTTGTTTCTCGTCCGATTTCAAATATATATAGAATTTTGTAGGGACACATAAGACCAACAATAAACTTGCTTGCATGTCATATTTATCTCTTATAGTTTTAGAGTTATTTGCCTTTGAAATTTTAACTACATCAATTTTGCATGTACTTGATCCAGAGTTTTTCATATATATCCTAGTATTTTCGACCGATTTTATTTCTTTTTACTTTAGATAATTAGAGAACAAAATAATCTATTGAATAAAAAAAATCATGTCGGTATCTTTTCAGAGTCCAAAAATAAACGATTTTGCATTTCTATAACAACATATAATAATTTTATACTTTTCTGAAAGGTAACTTCACAGAAAAGATTTCAAAATCAAAATCAAGCCCAAAAATGTTCAAGGTACACACCCTCCCAAATTTGACCCATTTTATATGAAAGTTTTGATTTTAGTCTATATTTTCTCAAATCCTAGAGAATGCAGTTTAAGAATCGGTGATACGGGATTTCGGGAAAATATGGATTGTATATGACTCAATCAATTTTAAAGTGGCATACTTTTGGTTCTATAAAAGATATTGATATTTTTGTTTTATATAACGAAGAATTATATCTGCCAAGCTATTATAATTCTGATTTTTGAAATTAAAGTAAGATTTATGTGAAAAACGTGGATTTTTGAGAAACTATAAATATTTTATCTGCAATAAAATCTTTGTTATTAAAGATATCTTAACGAAATTTTCGGTGGATGTATACTTTATCGTATAAAAGGAGAAAGTGAAAAAATTTTAAGATTTTCGCAAAAGGAATCTCACAATACCCAAATGAAAAATCTTAAAGATATCTTTCGGAAAAACATAATATTATTAGAATGTGGATACTTTTTCCGCAAAAAAAAGTAGCAATTTTTGCTATTTTCAAATTCAAAAAAGTTTATTTTTGGACTCGGTAAAGATATCGAATTTTTTTATTCAATAGATAATTTTGTTCTCTAATTAGCTAAAGTAAAAAGAAATAAAATCGGTCGGAAATACTAGGATATATATGAAAAAACCTGGATCAAGAACATGCAAAATTGATCTAGTTAAAAATTAAAAGGCAAATAACTCAAAACCTATAAGAGATAAATTTAACAACATATTAGTTAATGGTGATGATATTAATTAATATGTTGAATATTTTTGTCATTGTGTGTGAATGTATATATTAATATTTTAATTAATTTTTGTATTACTAAAACGTTGTATCTAAGAGATCAACTTTTTTCTATACAAAAAGTTTTCTCCCAGCAAAAACTTATTTGTTTTCGGTAATGATAACTACGTATTAAAGTACTTTCTTGCACAGAAAAAATTAAATTTCATATTTCATTAATAAATTATTAAAACCAATTATATTTTTAAGGTAGTCAAGCATTAGATCCAGTTTGTGCTAAAAGCTCTGGATTAACAAACCAGAAGCCGCTGGTTCAACTTCAATTCTAAATGCTAAATTTTCTTTACAAAGAGTTCTCCTATTACCATATATTTCTATGTAAAACATTCTATAACAATCGAATATCATCTAGAAACTTTTAATTTTAAATTTCTGCCTTTCATTATTTGGTTTGGCCACGTGTTCGTGGGAGGGTTATTTTTATTAATTACTTATTGGCTATTTAAAAAAATGCCAATTCCTTTTTTGAATTTATTTATGATGGTTCTGACATGTTTTTCTTTCTTTTGTTATTTTAAATATTTATATTTTTATGTATTTACGTTTTCATATATATATTTTTTCCTTTCATATTTTATGACCTGCTGTAGGTGACAGAGTCAAAAGATTCTTCTGAATTTACTCTTCATATTGTATATGAAATCACCGTAAGTACGTGACAGCAGTATTTATGAGTGTCAAGTGAAAACGGAACCAAATATTTCAATGGCATTTCAACATAATGTTATCTATCGGTAAGTTTATATTATTGTTATTGTACTCCTTTCTGCTTGTGATGATTCCCATAAAAAAGTGTTGTTAATAAGGAAATTTATACATCGTGCTATTTACTTACTCACATTAGAAGTGATTGAATTTTTTAAATATAATGAAGTAAAATAAATTGAAATGTTTGCAAATATACCATATCGAAAATTTGAATGATGCTATGTATATAGAAAAAAGTAATCGACATTGCTAACATTAATTGATTTTTAATTGATATTGCTCCAATCATCAAAAAATAATAATAATATTAACAACTACAATATTAGCAACTACTTAAAAAGATATATCCCCAGTTTTTATAAGACAAACGAAAAAACTAACTTGTCAAAATGTATTGAAAACAACAATAAATTTGAAATAAATTTTGACGAGACAAATTTTCCGTTGGTCTTATAAAAACAGGGGAATAATGAGCTGAATATTTTTGAAAAATGACTCAAATTTATTTTACTTCTATCTTTTTAAGCACAAATTATCAATTTTTCTTTATATTTTTTAAGAACTCTCAAGTTATTTAAAATATAAATTTAATCCAATTACGAAATTTCTTATATTAATAAATAATGTAATTAAATTTGAATACAAATTCAGTTAATAATTTTATTAAAACATAATTTGAATATTTTTTCCGTGTAAGGGAAGCATTCGACATAGGAGCACATTCATTTTTGTAAATTTTTTTGAAAACGAAGTAAATTTTTTTATTTTAATAATTTATTTCCATTTTCTCTATACACAGATCGTTTATCTATTAAATTTTAAAACTGTCAACATAAATTTGTTTAGAGGTAGACGTCATTAATTTGGTATTTTCTGCGATAACTTTAATAATTTTTAAAATTTCTTTTGAAAACTGAAAAAATTATCACTTGTGCGCAATACTCCTCCTGGGGTACAAAGGTCGAACTTTTTAAATGGGAATGGGCAGAATAGTCTGAAAAAGTGTCTGAAACAACAAAAACGGTCTACAAGTTTATAAGAAGTGGTTAGAAGAATAAAAATTATACTTTTCTATGATTTTTACTATATTATCACTTAAACATAAAAACAATCAAAACTCTATGATCAACCATTTTCAAGTTTTTGAATTTTATATATGTTAAGATTTTGATTGGATTCCTTGTAGAACATTTTGTAACCAGTGTTGCCAGGACTTGAAAAAATTAGTTAAATTGGATTAAAAAAAAAACAGAAAAGGCTAAATGTCCCAAAAAATAAAACCAGAATACTCCTCCAGGGGTTAATTCATGAAAATGCTAGTGTGCCGATTTAACTTATTCTACAGGAAAGTTGTAATCACATACGAAGCCCTTACCATCTGTAGATCATTTACTGCACATCAAGACTCCCTGGTGCTAATTGAAATCAAATAAAAATCATTTTGTGATTTGCACATATACAGAATTTGAGTTGGCATTATTAATATAATTTTGATTTATTTTACACAAAATTCAAATAAAAAAAAAAATAAAAAAATAAATAATTACACAGAAAAAATTAAAAATCGACTTTAATTACGAAATTTGTAATATTAATTAATTATTAATTGATTTTGCTCCAATCATCAAAATGATAATATTAATAAACAAATAAATAAATAAATAAATAAATAAATAAATAAATAAATAAATAAATAAATAAATAATAAATAAATGTGTTTTTCCAAATATTGTATTAATGTAAAATAATACCCTTCACATATAGGAAAGAGTCTGCCCCTAACACTTGACGAGTCTACCCAAGGATTGTTTCGACATTTCTGGTCACTTCACAAATTCATAATAAAAAATAACTTAACATGAAGATATTCAAGATCAAAAGCTCTGAAATATAAGCCAACATATCAAGGTTTTTACCACTAAAGAAAGTTTATTTTATATCGTGAATCATTTTGAAGCTAAAGAATTGTAAGCAAAAAAGTAGCAAATGCTCCTCAGTCTATCATACTTCAATAAAAATGTTACTTGGATTTTTTATCTTATTTACTATTTTATTTAAATATTTACTGTGTTACATACATTTTTATATAGAAAAAGAATTCTGTAATTTACTGTGTTGCAGATCAAAGTCCAACCAAATTTTATAAATTTCAAAAAATGTTCTGCAACGTTCCACAGAGGGGCAAAATCGAATTTTTTTGGAAATAAATGAAATTTGGTATTTGCTTAGAGAGTTTAGAAGAGGAACTCAGCAAACTCCACAGGAGCGGAGCGAAAAATCTCTTGTCAAATATTTGTTTGTTGTCATATTTACAGTGACTTATGAAACTTTAAAGTGACATAGTTTCGGTTCTATAAAAAATTTTTACTTCAATATTTGATGGAAATTTAATGTACTTTTTCTAATTTTTGCAATTAAAATAATATTTTTGTAAAAAGTCGTTTTTTGAGAAACTATTTTTGAAAAAACTATTAAAATATATCTTAACGATATTTTCGTTGGATGTAGATTTTAGCATACAAAATGTGAAAATGAAAAACCCTTTAAGGTTTTTGTGAAACAATTCCAAATAAAAAAAGCGAATGAAAATTTTTTACAATTTTGCCTATACTATCCACATTTTTCCGCAGTCCCATATATTTTGATTTAAAACTTTTAACAACATATTGAAGCTTCTGAAAATATATTCCGCTAGTCGCTTTGGGATTTGAGAAAATATAGTCAAAAGTCAAAATTTTTATATAAAATTGGTCGAATTCGGGAGTGAGTGTACCATGACAAATTGTGTTATTGGACTTATTTTTTATCTTAAAGTCATTTCTGTGAAGCTAGCTTTCAGAAAAGTGCAAAATTATTACATGTTGCTAAAGAAAATGTTATTTCAGAGAAAAAAGATTGTAGATACTTCTTTGACCAAAAAAAAAAAAAAAAAAAAAAAA
>MINK01181423.1:2194-13161 GCA_001735545.1 Phormia regina
GGTATTATTCAAATCAAAGAGAAACGGCTGTACAATCACAAAATAGTTGTGGTGATCATGGTGTGGCCATGTTTTTTTCTGCGTGCATGTGACCCATCATTTAGAGTGAAGTATAATAATTCTGTGACAGGGGAATTTAAAGTAAAAGCAGGTGTCCCACAGGATAATGCTTTACGTCCTATTCTGTATTTAATCTATACATCTGACTTGCCAACATGCGATGAACTGACAATTTCTACATTTGCTGATGACACAGCCATGTTGAGTTCACATGAAAACCCACATGCAGATTCTAATAAACTAGGTACTTATCTTACACATGTGGAAACTTGGTTAAAAAGCAAACATGTTACTTTCTTACCCGTTAAACTCTATAATATTGTCATTCACCAGTATGATTATGTTCACATACCTTGGCATTCATTTGGATAGACGACTTACATGACGCCGTCATATAGAACCAAGAGATTTAGTATGAAATTAAAAGCTTCCAACCTTCACTATTTAATAAATAAGCAATCGAAACTCTGCCTNNGGTTAATAAATAAGCAATCGAAACTCAGCCTTGACAATAAAGTCATCCTGTATAAAATCGTTTTAAAACCAATTTGGACATATGGCATCCAATTGTGGGAAACGGCCAGCAGTAAAATAACATTTTATAAGATAAAAAATTTTCTATAATTGACAATAGCTCCCATATAATACCCAATTACAGGAATCACCCAAAAGTTCATAAATACATGAGAATCTAACTATCGATGTAATATGCTGTATTAGTATTTTTTATTTTTACCTTAATACAAGTCTACGCCGTATGGTAAACTTTACCAAGAAATATTTTATTACAGATAAAATATTTATAGCTCCTCAAAAACATTTTTTTTACAATAATTCTACTTTAATTTCAAAAACCAAAGAAATATAAACTCGATTTGCTTGGCTGACATAAGTTTTCGTTATATATAAAAACTATGCCACTTTAAATTTTAATAACTCGCTAAAAAATCTGGTACTAAAAATATTCAAAATTGAGGTACTAAAAAATTTAAAGGCAAATAACTCAAAATGTTTGAGTTATAAAGAGGATATTCAAGTCTGTATTATGTAGTTATTATCACGCCTACAATAATATATAAAAATATTTGAAATCGATTAAGGAATTTGGCAAACGGTTAGAAAATTTTTTATGTCAGAAGTACGCTATTTTGAGCTTCCATAGTTGCACCCCTGAGGAGTCTATGGGTACCGCTTCCAAACTTAAAATTATACACTTCTCTGCTACGTCTATAGCAAAGTTCATACAAATCTAACCAGCCGAACAGAATTTTCAGATTTAGCCTATAGAGGTTTTTAAAATAAAAAAATCAAGAATTTCTCAATTAACCCTCATAAAATAGTGGAAAAATTAAGGGTAAGGAGTGGATATAGAGGGAAAATTTATATTTGGTATAACGAACAAAATACCGTAGATGTCAAAAATAGTAAAAAATGTTAAAATTACACTGACATCAAAATATAAATAATATCATCAAAAATATCAAAAAAATTTCAATCAAAAGGTTTAAGAAATGAGAATTAAACAAAATTAAAGGTCAAAGACTGTAGTTGGTAGTACCTAATACCCACTTCTTATCCCTCATTTTTCCTTAGTTTTATGATTGAAAAAATAATGATTTTTACAATTTTAACGACATCTAGGTCCTAAGTGTGACCCCTGCTTATAAAATATATGTAACTAATTTCCTTTACCTATTACCTGGACGATTTTAAAGCATAAAAACTTCTGAAGAAAACAGTGCAATCGTTCATTTAGGGCCTTATTTTGTAAAACACTTCCCTCCCACTTTAAAAAAATGTTCATGTAAATTGTTCTTGTTTTTCAAAAATTAAAAATTAATAATAAAATATTTGAAAAAATCCTTAAATTTCAGTTTACTGCTACTACTAGTTTTTTTAATATTTCACCTTATATTTTCTCCAAGTGTTGCTTTAAAATCCTTTCAAAAAATTACTGCACCAGACTTTCTCTAAAATATTCTAACAATCTGCACTAACCCCCAACTTAAATTCACTCTCCTTCTTTCATTCTTTCAAAATCTAACAAACTCTACATTATTATTGATATCCTTTGTCGTGTCTAGGCTTTTGGTATTATAGTAGTGTGGCAAAGTATTTCATGAGCTCTTCTATGCGTATATATGTAAATGTGTGAGTGTTACATATTTTTAGTTGATTTCCTATGCGAAAAATATCTTGTTGTTATTGCTGTTGTTGTTGGGGTTGTTAAACTTTTAAATCTTTTTTTTTCCTGCACAAGGGTTGTTCCTTACTAAGCTTATCGTCTCATACCTTATACCTGTGACAAAAAGTTCTTTTAACATTTTTCAAATTTCAGGCCATATTTTATAGTATTAATATGGTAAAATATTTCGTTGAAATTTCTGTTTATACCCCTTTCAAAATTCATTTACTTTCGCACAAACTCAAACACTTACTTAGAGTTGTTTTGTGGACACTATTACATTTTGTTGGAGTACTTTGATAATTCCTACGAAATGCTTTTATTTTATTTTTGTTTTTTTCTGTTTTTGGTTAAAGTATTTTGTTGCCGACAAACTCTCTATGAGAGTTGACAACACAATGTTTTAAGGTTTAGTTTATTTTATAGCCTGTATGTGTCCGTTTGTGCTGACTGGCTCTTAACAATGTATCTGAAATTGTAGTCACCTCATTTGCAACCTTTAAAATGTTGAGTCCATTAAAATACCACAATGACAATTTAACAACTTGAAATCTAAGCATTGACCAGCCAGCAGAAGCAGCAGCAATAGTAAAAAGTAAAAAAAAAAAAAGAGTTATATCTTGAAATTGTATAGGAAACTTTGAGTTTTGGTTTTTTGTTTTTCAATTCATATTTTAGATGCAAAGTTATAAATTATTGTCACAATGAGGATAATGGCTATTGTAATGTGTATAAACAACTTTTTTAGAATGAGAAATAATATCTTCAATTGGGAATTATTTCTCTGGGTTTAGAGTGTAAAGGGTCCAGGTGAATAATTTAGTAGCATTTTCATTTTTGCTAGAATTTTACTTTTTTTTTTGGAAATGGTTTGAAATTGAGAAAAAAAATTACTAATGTTATTTGAATGAATTTCCTAAAATAATAATTAAATTTATTTTAAGCAGCAGAAAAACTATGCAATTTCTAAGCACAACATTAAATCACTTGTGCTAAAATCGAAGAATTAAAAAAACACCCACTAACAAAAATGCTCAGGTCGGGAGAAAATTTGTACTTTTTTCATTAAAATGATCACACCATGTTGGATTAAATAGGTCAATTAATTTAGAGAAATATGGTGTTAATATTTTATTATTTATATTTTGTTTTCCTATAGATCAATAAAAATATATAAATTTTGATTTTTTGAAATATTAAGATTTTAGTTGAGAGAATTTTGANNATTTATTTATTTATTTATTTATTTATTATTAATAGTAAATAAATTTACATATCAATATATAATAAGGAACTGGCTACTGAGGCCTTCGTCCTTAAAATAGGTCAATTAATTCAGAGAAATATGGTGTTAATATTTTATTATTTATATTTTGTTTTCTTATAGATCAATAAAAATATATATATTTTGATTTTTTGAAATATTAAGATTTTAGTTGAGAGAATTTTGATGTTCGTCCTCCCTATTTTCCTAACGATCAACAGACAAAAAATGAATTTTGTAGGAATATATTGTATGAATGATAGTTTCCAAATTATATAACAAACATGTTGTCTTAGAAGTAGAATATTTAAAAATAAAAGGAATTGCTGCTGTCGTAATGAGATATCTGAAGCTAAAGAATACAGGAATATGGCATTTAAAGCATACAAAGAGATATGACTACCGAGACAGGTTAAAGTTTATCATGTGGTAGGTTGGGAAAAGATACTATGTACAATATTTTAGCAACGATACTTCAGGAAATATATGGGATAAGCTTAAGTCGATTAAAAGTATTGGGACAGAAAGAAATGATTTGGATCTGTACGCAATGAACATATGCTTTGTACTCCCCCACCTGATGATTTAATTCCATTAATATAACTTAAACTTTAATTTTGCAAAAATTAATGAGAATAATATTCTATATGCATTAGGTAAAATTATATCAAATCAAAATTAATAGAACATAATGTAATAACTATACAATCTATTAGGATTATATTAAATCTTATTATTAAACTACTAATGCATATTTTAAATACTATACTGATAACCAATGTATAGCCAATTAGCTGGAAAAATTGCACGAATATTACCAATTCCTAAAATTAGAAAGCCAATCGGAATATCAGATGTCAGATCAATAAGTATATGGCTGATAAACTCCTCTCGCCGGGCTTTCGAACTAATCACTCTACTACTCTAGCATTAGATGTTATGGAAAAATGAGGAAAAATGTAGATAACAGAAAAGAGTTAGCGGTTTTCTTCTTAGATTTTACCAGAGCATTTGATACATTAAATCACACAATATTGGCAAATGACCTTTTATAGAGGTTAAGCTTTTCGCGGTATATATGTATATCAGTGTGTAACGTCTAGTAATAGTTCATCAGAGAGTATATAATATTTTCGATAAGAAAATGTTGATGTCTGTCCTTTCATCAGCATGTTAGCAATTTTTAAATTTAAAATGACTTTTTTACTTTTTCTTTTAAACCATAAAAAGTTATTGACTTCTAATTTTCTGTATTTGGCAGATAAATTTGTGCAAAAAATATAATGAAATCGGTAGAAAATATTGGGTTTTATATAAATAAAACGTGACCGAGAACTTGTAAACTTCTGATTGTTTAAATTGCAATGAAACTAAAATGGAAAGTGCAAGAAAATGTTTGCCTGCAGGTTATATTATAATAAATAATAAATAAAATTAAATAATAATAATAATAGAAAATAACTGTTTTATCTGATAAATATATTTGTATGATTTTTTCATTTAATATTAATTGGAATTTTATAAAAAAAAATTTGAATTTCTTTCCAAACAATTAGAACCTTAATTAAGGCTTCCAAATTTAAAAATCTTAAAAAAGGAGTCCAATAATGATGGAAAATTTACAGCCGTTGTACCTGATCGAGTACAGCAAGATTATTGGTTGTTTTTATGGACTCTAAAAATATTTACTTTACTTTAACATCTTTGACTTATACATTGAATGACAAACTTATACATATAAAACCATCAATAATAAATATTCATAGCAAGCTTTTCTTTAAAAAAATATATGTATGTACCAGTGTTATCAGAGGAAGGAAAAAATCCCTAGATGTGGATATTTTGTCGCTAAATTAACGCCGTATGGAAAATCGGACAGATTTTTAGTTTTTATTTTTAACCTTTTTTGGTGAGGGAAAATCGGATTTTTTTCCGACATGTATAGGTATTTTAAAAAATACTCGCTGGCATCACTGGTATGTACACATATACAAACTGACTGCATGTATAAACAACGAAAAAAGCAACACTGTTAATTATTAAATTAATGTTGTTGCAAACTAAACTACTTGCCTATACAAAAAACAACAACAACGCTTAATTTATATGGGTTTGTGTATATTAATATAAATTATTATTATTATTATTATTATTATTATTATTATTTTAAATATTTGGCTCATATGAACTTCAAAAAGTTGGCGGATATCTCGCATACTAGTGGACCGACTTTTTTTAAATAATTTGAAGAAAGATTTTCAATTTTTCGTGTAAAAACGAAGTAGCTATCTTGCATAGGAGCTAATATCTCATTTATTTATCAACCGATTTTGCTAATTTTTATTAGCGTTCTTACATGGTACTTTCCCTACAATTATAAAACATATATATCCGATAACCGGGGATTTCTAAAAACTGATTTGAATAGACAGACGGACATCTTCATATCGACTCCCCTATCAATAAGGATCCAAAATATATATACTTAGATGAATATTGAAGTAATTACAAATCCTTTACACCTGTGGTGAAGGGTATAAAAATACTAATATAGAATATTATATCAATGCTAAGATTCCCGCAATTAGGATTTATATAGAGGATTCAATTATGAACTGATCTTCATAAAATTTGGTATTGTCACTTATACTTATAAAAATGTTATTTTTGTCTAATTGAATTTTTGTCTAATTGAATTTATACACGTTAAAATGAATTTCGAAAGAGAGGCATGCGGTATTGTATTCAAATAAAACTTATTTCTGTTAAATTTCATTTCATATTTGAATTTTTAAGGTATTTATGAGTGCTAAAACTCTATTTCCGGAGAATATATGTATGCGTGCTAAGTGAAATAATGGACCGATCGTAACCAGTTCCAGTAGGCTTGGCCCTTGTGCCAAATTTCATTAAGATATCAAGATATATAGAATTGCGATCTATACTTTATTCACAAGGCTTAAATGGTTANCCAGCCAACCAGACGGACGGAAGGACAGACAGACATTGTCAAATCAACTGAGAAAGTGATTCTGAGTAGAACGTTACACTTTAAGCGGGGGGTATGAATGTTTATTCTGTTAAAAGAAAAATTAAAATAAATCTTTAATCACAACTAAAAATTTATGAAACTTAATTTCATTAAGAAAAATGTAATTTACATAAAATCCTAAAACAAAATTTAAATTATAGCCATTATTTACTCATTTAAAAGCATTTCGTTTTTTTTCTCTCTGTTTGTTTTTCGCAAAGATTTCTAAAACTGTCTCTAAATGTCTGTCTTTTCTACCCAGGTTTGGTATGTAAGTATGTTTAAATTTTATAATCAAAGTATTTAACCTGTAAAAGCATTTCAACAATGTTGTCTTTTGTTCAGCACACATTCTAATGAAAGGAGTGATGATCATAAATAAAATACATTGTGCAAGAGAATGTATGTATGTGTATTTATATAGCATTGAAAGTGTCTTTATGTCCGCTAGCATACATACATACCTATGTACGTCCGTCTGTCTGTCCTTCTGTCCATTTGTACGCCCAACTAAAGGTAAATATTCGTATGTATATTCTCAAACGTTTAAGGTTAAAAACAAAAAGACATTAAAGTGTGAATTGTAGTGATGACAACATTTCATTTTGTTCATGTTATTGTTGCTGTTATTGTGCTCCTTTTTTTTTATTTTTTCTTTTTTGTGATTTGGGTGCAATTGAAGAATGCAAATGTGATACATGCCGCTCAATAAAGTTAGCCGAAGGCTTTTTAATACACATAAAAGTAAAATGTGTGAATACAAGAGCAATACAACAACAACAAAAACAGAAAAAATAAAAAAAATCATACAAAAATCTGTATCAATGCTCACAATGGCTCTAAATGACAACCAGCAGAAGAAGCAGAAAAAAAACCGCACAACATAAGTAAAGTTACACTGAAACGAATGAAAAGACCCACGGACAGATGATCAAATGGAAGGACAATGTTTAACTAAAGATATTTAAACAAACAAAGAAATGTGATAGAGGTAGGCAGAGGACAAACAACAATAAGAACTTAACAAATACAAATGTTAAATGCAATACAAAAACAACAACAACAACTATCAATGTACTATATGAAAACCGAAAATGTCGGTATTTCTTAAATTTTTGTTTTAACCAACAATTCTTATGTTGCTTCTTACTGAAATGTGTAACATTTTCTACCGCAGGCATTTTGGTATCGTGGCAGTAGCAGCAGTGGCAAAAAGAAAAAAATATATATAGCGGCAGCAGCAAAGAAATGGCAGTAGAGACATGATATGCAAAATGATACTTAACGATGACAAAAATGAAATAAACAAAAAAATAATATGGGGAATCAGCTAAAAGAAATTATGATCGAATTAGTAGAATATTAAGAGCACTATGTTTAAATGAACTTGCATTTTAGACAGATATTTTAAAAGCTATTAGAGTTCAGTTTTGGGTCTTTGACTTGCATAACAGCATATAAGTTTTCCTTATATTTCAATAAAGGTTGGAAACCGATACCGTTATAAGTACCGATACCGATTAAATACCGTTTAAAGTTGGTTACCGTAACTTTTTTTTTCAAAATTTTTAACGAATAATGTGCTAAGTCCAGCTGGGAACTATTTGAGTTACTTGTAGGGGATGAATATAATGTATGAATTCAAATAAACATAGAAGAAGCAAATAAAAGCTTAAATCCATTGAAAGGATGTTGTATGGATAATAATCGGAATTAATATGTAGAAAAAAACCATTAAGAAAGTAATGAGAATGACTATCTTTTTCTATATATAGACTATATGGTCGTTGACATTTTTCGAAAATATTATTTAATATTTTAGGTACTTTTAAATATGAGATACACCCTTTCATTTTCAACATTGTTGATGGATCATCTTATTGAAGCTATAAACAATTTTATAATATTTTAACTCGCATTAAAATTACCTCAAACGGTGTAGGAACTTTAAGAATTGTTAAGTTCTATATTATATAAGTGAACTTTTAATAAATTATTTTTCAAAGATATTTTCGAAAAATTTTTTAATATAATTTTCTGATTCAAATACGATATTTTTCCCAAGTCCAGAACTGTACAGATCCGAAAAATCTTTAGAGTAACAATCATATTTAAATCTGATAAAGGAATGATTTATCTCTTATTCGATTATCAGTTATTTAGGTAATGATTGCAAAGCTAATTAAAATATTTAATCTGGGACCCCAGGAAGTCGAAAATTTGTTCCCGCTATCAAGCAAAATCGAAAAGTATTCTCCTGCGACTTAAGAGTTTGAATTGCATTCGAATTTCTTACTTTTAATGGTACGTCGTTTTTGCGAAATTCAAGTAAAAATGATTCCAAAAATTAACTTTTTGCGGTTTTCTCAATAATAACGGTATTTACTGGTATTTTAGTTTCGGCACTGGTATACCGTTACCGATATAATTTCAAATACCGTTATCAATACCGTTACCGATATAATTTCAAATACCGTTATCAATACCATTACCGATACCGTTATTCGTTTCGGTTTCCAACCTTGATTTCAATACAATTTGAAAAAATGTTATTTTGATTTTGGTGTATGGAACAAAACATTGTGCGATCTGTAGTCTTGACTCAAATCATTTCCAGATTTTGAACTTAACAGTTTTAAAAATTATTTTTAATAAACTTTACATAACCACCTTTAAACAAAAATATCTCTTTGTATGACAACCTAAAGAAAAAAACTAACTAAACTCATTCCTGGTGACCATAAACAAATACTGATATTTTTCCAAATCATTTTTTTTATTCTTCTTTTTCTATACGACAAGTACTCAGGTTTATTTATACTTCAGAATACAAAAAGCGTTACATTTAGTTGTTTCATTTTGGTTTGGATTTGTTTGTTTTTGTTGCCAGAATTGCAAAAAAAAAAAACACAGAAAGAAAGAAGCAGGCAACAACACAAAAGTTGATTTTATTTCATTTTATTTATTTTTTTTTTTTTCATTTTTTTATTATTGCTAAGGCCAGCAAGAGAACTAGAGCAATAACAGCAATAGAATTGTTGTTGAGTTGTGCTGAAAGCGACATAAAATAATTTATTTATTCTACATTTACTTACGAGCTCTAACATACAATAGAGATACAACTTCAACGACTTTGCGATATTTTTGCTGAGTGAACTACTGCGGTACGTAAACTGCGAAAGCACGTAGCCATTAGAAGAGGAGAGAGATATGTGAAATAACCTGGTTACAATATATAAATTTAACTTTAACTGTGATATGGTCGCTTTGTAGGAATAAATATGTAAAATAAAAAAAGTAAAAAATAAAAATAGCAATAGTTTTCTATGCGAATACAAAACGTATTTCCCGGTTTTAAAATCAAATTCATTTCTTAAAGCCCTTTTTTAACTATAGCATAGAAAAAAAGGTAAAACTTGCAGAGTAACTACACCGATTCTTTAGTGATTTTAAAATTTATAATAAAAATGTTGTTATATAAGAAAAATGTATTATTATCAATTTTAAAATCACTTAAAAATCGGTGTATATATTGCAATAAGAGCAAAAATGTAGTAATCTATATATAAAAAAGAGTAACGTTACTAATTAACTAACTGACTTACTAACTGATTCATCATCCCACAGCCCAAACTAGAAGCTAGAGAAACAAAATTTGGAAAGTAGGTAAGTCTCCCTCCATATAGAGCCACAAAGACGGAATTTTTGGAAACTTGAATGTTTAGGGGGTAAAAACGGAAAAATCGGTAACCTTATAACTCGCAACCTAATAATGATACAAAAAAGTTGAATAGTTATCGTTATTCACTCAAAAAATAATTAAACAGATATCTGGTACTTTTTTGAAAATCAGCCGTTTTAGGGAGAAAACGGGCAAAGACTGTATTTTGGCACCATATGTATCTTTGAAACCAATGAACATACAGATAAAATTTATGTCGTATTCATAACTTATCAAAAAATGACAAATAAAAATTCTGGACTTTTTAGAAATTCAAACGTTTAAGGGGTAAAAATCATACATATTTTTGGTACTTTTTTCATAAAACATTTTTTTTTTTAAATATTTATATGAGGGTTTTAATATGGGATACTACTACAATTTAGAAATTTATTGGAATACAATTTTTGATGCATCGATAGGTGAAAAAAAGTACCAAAACACGGGGTAAAGGCGGGAAATTACATTTTATTCAAACTTAATAATGAATTTTTAATTATATTAAACATAAGATTAAGTAAATGTAGTCCTATGTGGATAAGAATTCACAAGAGTCGAATTTGTGGTACTTAAAGATATAGGGTCCTATGAGTAAGAATTTAAGAGGGACTTATGTGATCCTAAGTGAATGAGAATTCATAACAGGAGACTTTGTGGTACTTTTTTGTTATTTGAATGGTACTTTTTGAATTTTCTAAAATATTTA
>MINK01181431.1:0-13649 GCA_001735545.1 Phormia regina
ATTACTCGAATAAACGAGTAAATACTAACATCTATATGATTTTATGCTCTTTAGGGCGATTCCCGGAAGTAGGTTCATGTTTTAAATTCCAAATATATAGGTTCCTTTTAATATAAAAAGTTCTCGGATTTGAAGGTCATAGGTAATTTTATTCTATTTTCAGCTTTCTGTTTTTAATATCGTAATCAATAGTAAAGTTTCATACAAATTTTACTAAAAAATTTAAAAACTTTTGGGCAAATTTTTTTGATAATGCTAAAGAATATTATTTTTTTTAGGTTTGTAACTAAATGTATTCGCAATGATTTGGCATCAAAAGAAATTTCACATGGGAAATCCTTAGATGTATGGGAATTGATTTTTTTATTTAGTGCTATTTTCCAAAAAAAAAAAAAATAAAAAAAAAATAAAAATATTTGAATTTATATAAAATCTATATTTATAAAGCTATCATTCTGAAGTTTTATTATTATACAAAAAGAAGAGTATAAATAGATTCCCGTTTTTTTTACTCTGAAATGCCCTAAATTCCTTTTCGGGGAAAACCTACTTAAAAATCGACTTTTTTCAGTAAAATTTTTTGTGTGTTTAGCCAACATACATGGAGTTAACTTTCTAAAGTATTTAACTTTCTAAAGTATTTTTATTTTATTATCAGTTTTGACATTCTTATGCTCTACAAAAAAACTAACATGAAAAAAACGTATGATCCAGAGGAAAATAATGATTTTTTTTTTTTTTTTCAATAAAATCATAAATGAAATTTTGGATATTTTTTAAAAGATTTTCATACCCAATATGACCAACCCGCTACGAACCTGTCCTCCTATAAAACAATTGTCATATACCTCAGGTTTGCCCATGTGAAATTTTATTCAAATATACCAGAAGTTCTAAACTTACAGAATTATTTCCAAAAAATTTGGGACCAATGTGCATTGAAGAAACTATAAATACTACTTACGTCTTCAAAATTTCTTCAGAGTATTTGAAATTCTATGGTTGCCTAGATATTGTTGAAAGTGACATCTTTTTTACATTTTAATTTGATAAATTTTGCATATATATAGTTAGATGGCTATCATTACAGTTTAGACTTTATATTAAAGATTTTGTTTTACTTTTTACGTAAATTATCTAATAATATTTTTACAAATTTAATAATTTTGTACAAATTTAATAATTTTTGACAACTTGTATATTAATTGATTTGGGTAGATACGATTACACATTTTGTTTATGTTTATAATATTTTAAAGATGTTTATCAACATTCAAAATACTATATTTTGTGCGCAATTTTTCAAAGTTATGAAACTAGCTTTCATAAAAATATTTTGCTAAAATTTAAGCATTTTTTGTACTTTAAATGAAAAACCAAATTTATAGCAGTAAATTTACATACATTTTTTTAGAGTATTCTTAGACACATTCATTGTCCCAAATTCCTAGCAGCTTTGATTTTAAACGGCAACCTTTGGAAACTCGTTTCCACATTGGACCTTGAAAATTCTATTTCTTAAAGCGTATAATAAGAGCAGTGTTGCCAGAAAATGCTCGGTGTCATCTGCTAAATTCCCAAAAATAATATGCTAAATTCTGATAATTGTAAAGTTTGTACACATTTCAGTAATTCATGCTATTTCAAATGAATGTGGCTCTTGAAAACCAGCCTTTCCGCACTTGTTTTCCAAAATACTACGTTGAATATTTCGGGCACATAAACAATGAATAGCGCAGAGCACACAGAATTTCAATAACTATCAATCCCTATATCAAAATTACAGTCCCTCCCAAATATGTTTAAAAACTAAAAAATGTTGTCATCAAAACTCGCCTCCCAGTATAAAAATTGGGAATTGGGAGAAATGGGGATTTGTTCATAGTCCCATTAGTTTATGTATGATCGAATGAGATCAAAAAGTATAAATGCGCGAACAAAGTGTAGAAGATTGGCCTTAAGCCTTTTTTATGTTTTTGAACTTTGAACAACATTAATCATTATATAATTTATCTCACGGTTAGTGTTACCAGGACTTGAGAAAAAAGAAGCTAAATTGGACTTTAAAAAAGGTCAGAAAAGGCTAAATGTCTCAAAAAATAAAGCCAGAAAAAAGCTAATATATTGTCTGATTAAAAAATATATTTATTTCTTAGTTCTCATTAGTTTTTGGTATTACTTGAAGATATATTAGTGAATTTATAAATTCAACATAAATAATCTCTGTGGATAATACAGTTTTTTAAAAAATAATTAATATATAAAATATAAAAACTTTAAATTTTTTACGATTGTGATTTTTTTAAAATAAAATTTATAAATTGTTAGCCTTTTTAGAGCTATTTTAAGAATCAATTCTCAATCAATATAAATATTCAATTTCAAAATCCATTCCGCCAAATCTAGCAGAAAAAATGCTAAAATGGCAATACTGAATAAGAGATGCCCAATTTGCAGATTTACTGACTTGCGAGGTTAGAATACAAATTCTGCTTACAATTGCTGCATCACACACATAAGCTCAAATGTATAGTATTTGCGTGTACGCATTATTGTTCTATAACATTTCTCTACAGACCACTAGCGGTTAGCAGACCCGCATTTGGGAAACCTTGATGTAATGTAGGGAAATTAAATAATGATCCTTAACACCAAGAAACTATTTTAATAAGTAGTCAATATCGACAAGCAAAAGTTTTTTATTAAAAAAAATTGCCAAATTGGACTTTAGTTCCGAAATCCGCCAGTAAATAATCATGATATATTTTTGCCAAAAAAGTTTTAAATTTTTTGTCTGTATTTTTAAGTTGTTTAAAAAAATATTTTAACACTGTTTAAAATTACTATCAACAAATATTTATAATATTTTCCCCGTAATGAACTTATAGTTATGCATCGTTTACTGTAAAATTTTATTTAATTGTATAATTTTTAATTATAGATTTTACTCGGCATGTGTGCAGAAAATGGGAAAACAAAACAGCAAGTTAAAGCCAGAAGTACTGGAGGATTTAAAACAAAACACAGAATTCACAGGTAAAGTTTAATTCAAAATGAAAACTACGATTTCATTCAAATAACTTTCAGTAATTTACTACTAGATTAAAAAGCAACTAAATTACAGATTAGATTGGGTAACAAAAATTAAAAATATATTTAATATTAGTAGAAATCCGGCTCGAAGGACCTCTTAAATAAAATAACATAAATATATTCGTAAATCAAATAACAAAATTCTTTTGAAGATTATATTTTCTGCAATATCTTTTTTCATTTCTTAATCTGAAAAAATGAACAATAGCTTTTATTTTATTTCATATATTTCCACTTCAAAAATATTTATATATTTGCAAAATCTGCAAATAAATTCATCGTTTAATGTTAAGAAAAAAAAAAAGAAATAAAATAAAATCCTTAAAGAACCAAAACAAAATAAAATTCATCCCTCATTTTAAGTGGGTTTTTCTTACTTACAACATGGCTTGAAGAAAAGACGTAGGAAGAGAAATGGTTGTAAGTAATTGTATATAGAAAATATAGACATATGAAATGTAATGCTAAGAATGAAGGTATGTAGCTAAAAATATTATATGTATATTGAGAGATATATAAAGATTTAATGACGTACTATAGAGACATACAAAAATATTTATAGATAAAGATAAAAACATGAGAGCAATTTAAAAAGTCTTTAGGTTATAATGCGTCGGGGCAGCTGAAATTTGTATATGTTAATAATATTAACTTAATATACATACTTCTTTTAGCTTTAATATATAAAACAATTGAAAAAAATATTTTTTGATAGTTTTTTTTTTTTTTAATTCACTATTGAATATTAGATTTGTTGAAAAATCTTGACTTTATGGTATAATTGTCCTTCTGCTACGGTACATTTGATATGATCAAAAACTGTAAACAATAACAATGTTGTATTTTCAACCAGATATCAAAGTTGCATTTTGAATAAATTTTGAAACAAATTTTGAAGCAAAAATAAAAAAATTTTATTAGAAAAAGTCGTAATTTGAGCTGTTACAACTCAAAAGTTAATTAACATTTTTCATAAATATTTTGCATATAGACGAACTAAAGCGTTTTCTATTATTAATTACAATTGTAATATTTCAGAATTTATTACTTAATTCTAATCCCGCGAAGCCATTGCGGCTTGTCTGCAGGATGTAATATGAAAAATAATAATAAATACAATACATTCATTGCGATTTTATAAAATGTATTTTTTCTTTTAAAAGGATTTTCTATATTTAGTATGGAAATCGGTAATATGTTTATAATGTTTGGTAAGGCTACATTCAGGGTATTCTTGGCGTAATTATTTTTGTAAGGCTCTACTTAAAATCTTTCTTGCGCCCGCCGTCTTGTCTTCTTCGTTGTAAAATTCATTTAATAGAGTTACGCAGTAGATACTTTTCACATTTAATATATCTAATTTGGTTGCTAAATTTGTTGGTGCTTCAGTTTTTTTGGTTCGTGAGTTGGGTGGGTGAATGTTGTTGGTATTCATATTGTTGATATTTGTGTGTATTGTTCTATTGGCATTTGTATTTACGTTGTTTGTGTTATTCATATTTGTGTGTGTGCTGTTGGTGTTTGAGTTGTTAATGTATTTGAATTGGTGGTACTTGTGTTGTTGGATTTCGTGTATAAGTTGTTTGTGTTGTTGGTATTTATGTTATTAATGACTGTATTTGTATTGCTGTTATTTATGTTGTTGATATTCATGTGTGTGTTGTTAGAGTTGTTGATACCCAGCGGTAAAATTTGGGAGGCCTCTGCCGAGCAGGCCTCATAGAAGGCCTTTTTTCAGATGCAGTTGCTCATGCTAACATGCCTTCTCTAATAAGGCCTTAATGAATGCCTCATCCATACCCACTAAAAGATCCGACAGACCTTCCAACTTTGCTTCTCTTGGAAGGACCGTTGTATTTTTTTTAAATATATCTTGTTTTAAACAACAACAAATCTATTTATAAAAAGTACATTGTTTTAATTCCCTACTCTTAGAAGGAAAGAAAAACTACAGTATTAGAAAAAACAAAACCGTGCAGAAAAACAATATAAAAATTCAAAGCAGAAATTCCAAAAAAAGAATGATAAATCATTTACTTGTCTCCAATGCTTTGTTTGAATATGATGTGATTCTCTATGTTAATTATATTTTTTATTTATGGTTTTTATTGTAACTATTTTATTAAAAACTTAATCGTTTATATTATATCTTATATTTTTGACAAAATAATTTAACAAAAATTTAGCTAAAAAAAGTATTTTCAGGAATATTAAGAAGAAATATGCTTGCTACAGAACTTCAAAAGGTGAGCAGTAGCTTAGATGGTAAAAGCTATAAGCTGCTTTTCAAAGTTTTTTTTACCAATGTTTGGAATATGGGTAAGCCACTTAAAATTTTCATCTACTTATATTCCAAGGTATTTGTATGTTTTTACTACTTCTATTGCAGTGTCATTATTATTCCTCATATTATTCAAATTATGAAGACAATTATAATCATGAAATGCTATTTTGATATTTGTGTTTGAAAGACGTTGGGGTTTAATATGCATTATTTTTGTTTTCGATGCATTAATTAATTGAATATATTCGCGAGCAATCTCAATATTTTTATGTGTTACAATAATCGCTGTATCATGAACATATGCGAATGATGAACATTATATTATATATTATATCTATATATGAATATATTAGATATAATATAGGTCCTAGCTTTGACCCTTGAGGCACTAAATGATTGGAAGAAGTTTCATTGCTTAAAGTGTTACAAATTTTAATTCTATATATTCTTAATTGAAGATAGTTTCGTTCCAGTATGTTAATTAAATTGTTGTGTGACAAAGTATCGAATGCTTTACTAAAGTCAGTAAAGAGTGCAAGGCATTGTAAATTTTGTGATAGACACGAATTTATGTAGTTAGAGAAATTTCCTAATAACTTATTAATGCTTTTGCCTTCTGGAAGCCATATTGGTTAAGGTTTATGATATTATACTTTCGTAGATATTCGTTAAGCCTCTAGAACTTTTTTGATTACTGGTAGTATGGATTCCATCAACCTCTGAACTTTTATTTGTTTTTAGATTTTTTTAAGATATTGAATACCACTACTTCACACGCCGGAGCCATGAACATAGAATTATGTAATCTCTTTGGTTGATTTTGATATGTTTTTATATTACATTTGTGTATTTTTTTTTTTTTTTTTTTTTTTTTTCCTTTTTTTTTTTTTTTTTTGATTTTCTACGGCTTTTTTAAATTTGCTTTTCCTACTGCTTCTACAAATTTCAAATTTCTAGCAACAGCCACAGTCTTGCTATTATTTTTATTCAAAAAATCCATTCAGCATTTTTAAGTATTAAAATTTTTGCCATATGCTTTTTAAACAGCTAACAGTAATAATAAATAGTAATAATAGCCGTATAACGAAAATATTTCTCTTGCTTTAGCTTTTTTATTTTGCTAGAAATAAAAATGTTTACTTCAAAAAAGAAAAAGGAAAAATTACAAAAAATGCTATTTAAAAAAAGGCATCATAAGAAGTGCTCTAGCAGGCCAGTGAGAATAGAAAAATGACAAGGGTTAGTGGATACACGAACATGTGCTAGAAGCCGCACGAACATTTGCTAAAAGCCGCACAAACAAGCTAAAAGCCACACATTCAAATATAGGTAGCCGGCTNNAGCCGGCTGAAAGGCACAGAATGAATTTACATTATATGTGCATAATGAATGCGATAAGAAATTTAAGAGAATTTAGAAAACAAAAATTCGTATGGTTTGGTACCTGCAATGCGTAAAAAAGATTTGAAAAACATTTGTACGTTGAAGTACAAATGTTTTTCAAGAAGGATATTCTTCTAAAAAAATATTGTTTTACACTTATTTGAAAGTTGTTAATAATATCTTCTTCAAAAGTGAGAACAAGTGTTTTAGCTAAAAACCGTATATTTTAAAAAAAACTACAATATATTTTATAAACATATTCATATCTATTTCAAAATGTTCTTATTGGTTTACACAATCATGTTCCATAAATATATTAAGTTCTGATACGGCATTATCCAGAAAATCAGGGTTTAGCTTAACCAGTAAAATATTCTCCAATGTATCTTGTTTGAGACGATTTCTGTTATTGGCTAATACTATCTTTAATGTTGAATAAATATAAGGAATATAAAATAAAAATTAAGAGAATATTCAAACAAGAAATCCAAAGTACAAAATTTTTGTTTCCAAAATTTAACTTTTACCTGTATTGGAGGAATTCCAAAGCAAATGTTGCTCAGTGAGTATAGCTCAGGTTCACTATATTTTCTTTCCTTCCAAAATTCTAAAACATTTGTCTTCAATTTTGTGTATGGAAGATTTAATTTTTAAATTTTTCTTATGATATTGTCGTTTTCTGCATTATTTGCCTTAAATATATTGTCCAAAAAAATAATTTAAAATGTCATCATCTTCATGGTTTTCTAGTGTTGTAATGAAATTTGGTGTTGGCTGTGTATTGAGTTCGATTTTACATATAGATGTCAATTTGTCAATTAACATATGATGAAACCTTGGATCGAGGTAAAGACATGCTGCCAGAGCGTTATTAGAAAAAAGAGTGGTGATTCGTTTTTCCATATTGTCTGATTTACTTATTTTGTATGATGATGCATTCTTGTTGACTTCATTTTCTTTAACAGTTTTTGTAATCAGTGGCCATAATGAAGTTGCTCGTCTTGAAATATGACAATTACATTTTGAAGTGGCTTAAAAACCGTATAATATGACACCACAAAGTTCCAAAAGTCTTCATTTATTTCAAAATTCTCTTCAGATGACTTATTTGTTATTGATTCCACTGTTTCGACTATTTCTTTCGAATTTAGTATATACGAAATCATTAAATATGTTGATCCCCAACGCGTAGGACAATCCAGCTGAAGAATTTTTATGGACTTTTATTCAAATAAGTCTTTGTAATCATTTGAATTTTTTCTCAAAAACTTTACTAAATTTCTACACTGTCGAATATCACGCTTCATTTCAAAGTCTTTTGTTAAGTCCAGTGCAACCAACTGTTTGTGAGCTGCACGTCTACAAACTATTATGTTTTCGATGCGTAGATCCATATTATTTTCAATTAAGGTAATGTTTTGAAAGTAAGTCTCATTGTTATAGTTTTCTTCATATTCTTCATCTTCAAAACATAAATGTGATAAAATTTTTGTACATTTCACCATAATGCTGCCGTTATCACTTGTAATTGTTAAAATTTGTTGTAAATTAATATCATATTTCTTCAATAATTTTAAAATTTGTGTTGCTAAATTTTTTGAAGTGCTTGAATTTTGGCCATTCTAAATATTCTACATTAAATTTTATCACTATTTATATTTTGAGCTGAAATTTTTCTTGATAATCTTGTTGCACTGTCCACTTTAAGTGAGATCAATTTATTTTTAAATTCACTTGAAATTGCATTTTTTATATTTTTTGTCACTTCAGCAAGTGATTTTTTGCAGTTATTTGCATTCAAACTAATTTTTTCTCCACTTTCTTTTTTGATGCCTTTACATATTGGATTTATTATATTTCTCATGTTATCCGAATTTAAAATATTAAATGGCACGGCATCCTCCGTTACCAATCCGATATATGATTTAATTAAAAGTTTTTACTTATTTCGCACTTTATATTTTTCTTTTTGGATTTTGCAAACAACGCATTTTTAAATATTTTTAATGTTAAAGGTTTCACGTAAAAAAACGAACTATTATTCAAACAAGTGCTCTATATTCAAGTGGCTTCAAAAAAGTCAAACTTTTACCTAACTATTGTATAACAACCCATATTACAGGAAAACTATTTTTATATGATCAATTTCAAGTTTCAAAAGAATTTCAATATTTTACAGGTAAATACTAAATATTTTTATGAATGGATGCAGATTAGGGTGGTTCATAAATAAAAACATTGGATTTTGCTAATGACCAACCGGAATATATATTAAGCACTGTGAAAAAAATTATGCATGATTTTTTTAAATTTTTCTGTAGAGGTTTAGGGGTCGCTACCGGCCCCCGAACAGTGGTGTTCATAAAAAAACGCTGCTCTTATAACTTTTTCTTAATTTCTTTATATTATTCCAGTGTGTGTTTTAATAGTGGTACTATGGCCCAGAAATAAGATGATTTCGAGCGTATTTTAACTATATTTAAAAAGATTTATTTCAAAATAAATAGGGTTATATACATATTTACATAAAAATCTTCAAATACTCGTGTTTATTTAAAATATATTCATATTAAAAAAAATGGTTTTAATGTTTAAATGTAAACAAAATTAGTCAATTCATGAAATTTATGGTGAATAACATAAAGTATTGCTATAAATTTGAAGAATTTTTAAGTTTTTCATAATTTCTTAAAAATAATTATTGGAGCATAGTTAATTTATTACAATTTGGATATTTTTGTCTATAATCTTTCACCAGCGACAATAAATACTGCTTCTGCTGTTCATTGTTGGTATGTAGCTTATTATATTCCTCCATCAGTGCTACTCCTCGTTCTGCTATATCGTTAACAACTCTCATAGAACGAACTATGTCTCTACCATTTATATAACCATCATCTTCCTCCCAATCTTCAACACTTTTCTTTAAGAAATTGGATCAAATACCGGTAATGCTAAAAAATCTAAGAGTGTTTTTAGAAACAAAATCTTCTAATTGTTTGCTAATTATTAGATCAGTATCTAATGTAATTCGTTTTAATGGATTTTCCGGTCCTTCAACATCTAAAGCGGCCACCATCTTTTTTTTGTATCAACAGAAACTTGGTCGTCAAATAAAGCGAATGCAATAAGCTCTTCCGATAAGTACCAAAGATGACCAAGGATTTTTTAATAGCTGCAGTTCCAATTAACTCATTTACTTCTGCATAATATTTTAGGTCTTTTAAAAGCTGTAGATCATTTCTTGGCGCACAAACCGTTAATGGGGTTATAAACCAGTACTATACATAAATTCTCACTGAAAATATTCAAACATCTCGAATTGAGGATGCTTCGCTTTCAGTTAGCTTGAATTCATTTCTAAATAAATAAATCTTCAAACAGTAAATGGCTTTAGCCATCCATCTAGCCCGGTGAAGACCTCCAGGTGCTCTAAAAGACACTTCAGATTCGGGAATACCTCTTAAGAATATTAAAGATAGAATATTAAAGATAGTTCCTTGTAGTCATCTAGAGGCTGAAACTCCTTTAACTGATTTAGGATGAAGCTTTTAAAAACTAATTGATCAGAAATTCCCGATTGAAAGTTTTTCCGATGAATTTTGTTCCAGGCTAATTTAAATCTTTTAAATATCAATGCTTCAGGACTAGTTGAAGTACCAAGCGCTTGGCGAAATACAGCTTCAAGCATTATTTCCAAGATGTGATGACTACACGCCAGCCAAAGCGTATCTTTATCCATCTTTTGTTCCAACAAAATACACCATTTCGTCTTCCAGTATTTGTGGCTGTTGTATCAAAGCTCATGCATGTGACTTTTTCGATAAGATTCCATTCTACCAATGTGTCAAAAACTGCTGACGCAGCTGCAACTCCAGTTCCATTAGATAATTTTGGCACTGCTAGAAGTTTATCAACCCCCATACCAGACACCAGAATTGGAAGACGTTCTACGATTTCACTTCCGCTGATATCTTCTATCATTTTTCCATCCCAATGAATTGTAAGTGGCACGTTAGGTTTAAACTTACTTCGTAAGGACTGTCCCATATTTTCTCGCAAGTCAATTCGTTGTCGTCGAATAGAAGAAGATCGGCACCAATGTGTTTAACTGCTTCTGTTAAAACAATTGCTGCTTTACGATTACATAGCTTTGCGACATCAAGACTAACAGCTAAGTTTGCATTTAAAATGTTTTTTCTACCTCTACATATCTTTTTCTTTGCCGCAGGTTTGGAAGCATTCAAAGTAGATGAATTCGAGCCCGCTTGTTAAAATTATCAGTAGACTTGTTCTCACGCTCCATCATATTTATTCCCGAATTTCTTTTATTTTACACCATTTGTCGTATTTAGCATTCATTCTTAATAGTGTTGAGTCCACTTTGCCTATTTTGCCATGACGATTTACCTGTCGCTGAGCATTTAAAAATTCTTTATCCTCCTGTATTGTAATCATGTTTAAGGCATTGGCATGTGTAATATCAAAAAGACTTTCCAATGTAGTTGCCCAGTTTTGTTCTTTCCTGATCAAGCCTTCTGAGCGCTTGCCTTTGTTTTCCTTATTTTTTTAAGCTTTTGCCAAGAATTAAACATTACTTGAATTTTTTCTATTACTCGATTCTTTGTGTCGGTATTGCGGCCATTTCCCATATCGCTAAGACATCGTTTGCAGTTGAAGTACAACATCCTCTTATGGTTTGCTTGCTGTAGATTTTGTAGTAAAAAAGTAGACTTAATACCTCCTTCTTTGTAGGAAGTTTCGTCCTGGATAGCTCCGATGATACCTGCCCGATTAACCATATTTTACTGCTTTCGCGTGTAGTTAATGTCGATGAACCAGAAGCCATTATAAAAAATGATTCGGCAGCTGACCTACTTAAACAGTACAAAAATATTTTATTAAATTATTTTTTTATATTACTTTATTATTACATAATTTATTATAACTGACCTGTTTCAGAATAAGATAAATTGTAAGATTTTTAATTGTAAATATATGAAACTTATATTTGTGACACTGCAACTAAACAATTTTAAATTTTAATGTAACTACGTACGATATGTTAAACATGTATCAACAAAATGTTTGACGATATAATCACTATTTGTAACGATGACCGCGCTGCAGCGTATAAAAGTTTACGCATAGCCTACTTATTTAAAATTTAAAATTAAGGGAAAATAGTTCGCTTGCTTAGTGAAATAGAATCTTTGAATAGGAAATTTGAATTTTTTAAATGGTAATTGTTTTATATCAAAATTGAACTCAAAAAATCAATTTGTGTTACGTTTTTATTTGTATTTAGTATTAAAAGAACGCGTTTGGGTTTGATGTAAAATAAAATTTTGTAAAGAAAAGATATAATTCTCTAACAATTTGAAAAATTTCAAAATATATAAAACAGTAATCTATATTTTAGAGTTTCAGGGATTCCACTCGAATCCATGATAAATGAAAAGTTTTT
Organism: Phormia regina; assembly: GCA_001735545.1. NCBI lineage: Eukaryota > Metazoa > Arthropoda > Insecta > Diptera > Calliphoridae > Phormia > Phormia regina. The sequence continues at coordinate 12,228 of MINK01181431.1, forward strand.
ATAGTAAATTTAAATACAATATCTTTATTATTTCTTCATTCTACCTTGCTATTTAATTTAATATTACACTTGAAAGGACGATCGGACAAAAGTGGCTTAGCCTTCTCAGTAAATGATTCCGAAAAAAATGTTTCCCTCTTTTTTTAAAAAAAAACTTTTTTCATTAATGGTGTGCATAAAATTCATTTTTTTAATGCACACCAAAATGTGCATTAAAAAAAGGCTGTAAAGGCTGTAAGTTTTTTTTTTTTTTTTTCAAAAATGCCAAAGTTTAAGGGCCGGTAGCGACGCCTAAAACTTAATACAAAAGTGTAAAAAAAATCATGTGTTATTTTTTCACTGTACTTAATATATATTCTGATTGGCCCACATTAAAATAATAAAAAATAAAAAAAGTGCCATATAGGAACCATCCTAATGCAGATGTTTACGTATCATAAAAGGGTTTCCAATGATTTTAAATGACAAAATCATGAATGAAACATTTTTTTATTATTTTTATTGATATACAAATGTATAATGTAATTTTCCAAATTTGTAATTTCCAAATTTCCTAGTATGTGCGATTTGACAATGAAACTATCAAGAAAGTGTATTCAGCGAATCATATGTTCTGCATTTCTTTAACAAGATCTAATAAAAAACAGTTTTTATGATTCAAACAAAAATTGGTTCTATTTCTATTTTTTCTTCATGATTCAAACAAAAATTGATTCTATTTATATTATTAACTCCGAGGTTAAAACTTACCATTTTCAAACAGAACTATTTTTGAATATTAACCGTGATTTTCAAATGCTAGAATTTTGTTTAACAAATGGCTTTTCATCAAACATACACTCAGGATATTGTTTATCATAATTGTTTTTATGTCACAATTGCTAACATAAATTGTTATTGTTATTAAAAATTTTATTAAAATAATTGAACGCTTTTTCAAAATATTCATATATACAAATATTTAACTTATGGAATTTTTTACGTCTTAAAAAAGCACATATGGTATTTGTAATAATAATTCTACCTACATTTTGACATTCGCCTAATAGCTCACGTTCATGTAGCTTTTAGCACTTGCTCGTGCGGCTATTAGCTCGTGATCGTAGTGCTTTTAGCAACATTTCGTTTTTTTTGTATATGCCTTTTTTTCCAATGCTTTTGCTTTAAGATGGATTTTTCGTGATCACAACAAAACGAGTGCTATGTTGGCGCTTATTTTTGCTCTCATTATCAAAATTTATCGACACACATTAAAGGTACTATATTAGATTATAGATCATTTTTTTTATTATTGTATTCCAGCAGTCTAGTGTCTTATTAAATTGGTATAAATATCAATATAAGACGAGTGTTGTGTGTGTGTTTTTCTTGATTTGTTTTTTTGGCTGTCTGCTTTTGTAATGTTGTGAGCTAATGATCGCG
>MINK01181445.1:202-15662 GCA_001735545.1 Phormia regina
TCCTCAATTGTATTTGTGAGATTCTTAGAACATTTTCAAAAAGTTTTAAGCCTAATATATGAGATCGTTGAAGGATTTTGATCATTGTGGGCAAATCCTTCCAAGTCAACAAATGACACTAAGTGCAAAAGAAGCTAATGTATTCTACTAATAAAACCTATAATAGCTTTTTTAATTAAATATCAGAAAATGTGTATATATTTAAAAAAAATACAGATTATTTCATATAAGAATCGTGTGAAGGATATGATATCCTTCGAGGTCAGTGAGTGAGAAAGAGAAATGCAATTTTATTAATTTTTTTTCCGGGGATATAGAAAAGTGATGAGGAAGTTCTACAGAAGTTATTTTAAACCGAAATTTGTTATAGATCTAACAATGTTACTAAATAATCTGAAATGGTTCTAATAAGACCAATTCTAGAACTAATGATTTTAACACATATTCTAGAATGTTTCCAGGGTTAATACAATAAATATTAAATTCTTTCTGATTTCAAAAAAAAAAAAAAAAAAAAAAAAANNAAAAAAAAAAAAAAAAAAAAAACAAATTAATTATGATCAGCTCATGATCATGATGTGATGTCATAGTGTAAATTCCTTCTAAGCGACTTGAGGACATTGCAATTTAAAACAAAGGCAACATAAGTAGAACCTTAAGAACGTAACACTTGAAGTCTTTAAGTCTCAGATTTATGATATATCAACGATTTGGAAACACAATATCAGTTTATTATTGATAAAGGATCTATAGGATTGTAATTTTTAACATTTTCTCTTAAATGTTACCATTAAGTCATCTCTAATTCTCTTATTTCTCTTTAAAATATATTTTCGCAACAATAACAATTAGATGCCAAGAAAAGTATTTAAATAATTGTTTAATATTCAAAAACACACATAATAAATACAATTAAAATACTTTTATTATTTGTAGAATTTTGTTATTGTTACTAAATTATCGCCAACAACCCATTAAAATCGCAACAACAACAAACAACAATATTGAGAACTATTATATTTACACGTACTACCAGTAGTAGTAGTAATAGTTGTTGTTATTCTTGTTCTTGTTGTTGTCATTGTCATTAATGTTGACATTGTTGCTGCTGCTGCAAACTTTTGTTGTTAATGTCGATATTATTATATGTAAGTATGTAGTTGATGTTGTTGTTGTTGTTACCGTTGTATTAGTAGTAGATGTTTGCTGTTGTTGCTGCTGCTATTATATGAATTGACAACAGCAAATTAATGTCGTACAAATTGGTTACATGACGCGAGGTGGCGGTCGGTTGGTTGTTTTTGGTTAGTTTGGGTTTGGTTTATTGGTCAATAATAAAACAACAACAACAATAATAATAATATTATGCGACAAAAAAACACCAACAACACACTGTTTTACTAAAATATTGGCATAGATTTTGTAATGTGTGATTTTTTTTCGTTTTTGTTGGTTTTTATAAATATAAATTTAACTCTATCCTTAATACAAACAAACACACTTGTTAGATTGTTAAACAAAGGGAGGAGAGGTGGAGAGGGAATGTGGTCCACACATATATTCATACAAACATATTGGTAATGAGTTTTTTTTTTATCTGCTGTTGTTGCTGATTTTATTTTAGTTGTATTTTTATTTTTCAAAAATTTGTATCTATCGCATGTTAGACATGACATGTACTTATGTGGTTGGTCAATGTTATTTGTGGACACATTAGACACACATACACACAGAAACAATTCAAATAAATTTCAAATTTTATAAAATCTAAAAATAACGATTTAAAGTTCAAACAACAAAAAACGCTCAGATACTAATATAAACAGGAAAATATCTAACTAAATACATGGATGAATTCACAATCTCATTCATACATATTTAAATGCTAATTAACATGGATTTTATGGTCCGATATGATGCTAAAAAGTTAAAACAAAAACGAAAAACAAAAAAAAAATAAATTTAACTCCACATTTTACGGATGACAATTTTATTTAAGCTACGATACCTTACATTAGGTACCAGGGAATTTTGTTTTGAGCATTTAATGATTTTTTGTTAAAAACTTATTAAGGAGGAGGGATATACAATAAATGTTATAAGAAAGTTTAAAACAATTAATAGATCTGTCAAATAAAGTAGTTGCAAACTAAACTAAGGAGAATTTATGTTACTTCAAAAACTTTTCCCATATTTTTTTTTAAATTGAAACTATTAAATATTAAACTTGAGACCAAATGGATACTTTTGTTTGGAAGGAATATAAAAGTAAGCCTTAGAAAGGTATATGTAATTCAAATTTAATAATTTGACAATATCAGTTTATGAAATGTAGTAGTTTCATCACGCAGAGAAAAAACATGATTACAACGTGATCACCATAACTATTCAACGATAACATAGCAGTTTTTTGTTGATTTCAATAAAGCCGTATTCATGGTAGTAATGTTTATGATTTTGTTCAGTCATTTAATGATTACCCATAATCAAAATTTTAATATGGTTCACAGAATCATATATTTTAAATACTTTTGTATGAAATCATATATATTATACATATATTATTATACAACTATTAAGTTAATTCTACAACATTTAAGTTTATTTTACAAAATTTAGTTAATTCTATAATCATTCAGCCATTATTATTATTATTATTTTTTTTATTTTAAGTCACATTTTGTTTTTCACAGCTATTAAGCGATTGTTTTTGAAAATGTTTACGTTTTCCACAAATATAAAATATTTGTTTATGACAATAATTTGATTACACACAACCATTGTATTTTTATCGTTAATCATATATATTTTCTGCATAACAATTGAATACACATTTTTGTTTATAAGTTCAGTAGCTTCCCAGCAAAAAACGTGGAAGTTCTTCAAAAAGAGAACATTTTCACAACTTCAAAAGTGGAACAAAGTGCATATTTTAAAGGTTTTGAAAAACTAAAAGAACTTATTTCCTGTAAAGACAGTTTGAATCTGGAAGCTTAAGATGCCTGCTTCATTAAGATTGTTGTGAATCAAAGGACATTTAAGTAAGCTCTCGTCCAAAAATTTGGAAATGCTTCAACGTGTTTGTGTTTTAAGATAATTATAAAATGGGTTTTTTATAAAGGTTAAAACCTGCTGAAGCAAATAACTATATAATATAGTCTTTATATTTTGAATATTATATTTTGCATATTTCCAAATGATCTAAAAACAAATAATGTGCTTGTAATTTTCAACTTTTTCAAAGTATTAGAACTCGGGGATTATATATGATAAGATGGTATATAATACTATGATTAAACTGATTCATATGTATGGAAAAAAACTGGGATATTAAATGATAAAATCTTTGTTTAGATATGATTAAAAATGGGATTATTAAATGATAAAAAAAGTTATGAATATGATTAAACCGAATCATTAAATGGTGAGAAAATGGAATCAGAATAATGATTACATACAAATATATTTATTGTAACCTGGAATCATATATTGCAATCATAGTATGATGCTCTTAGTTTATGGTCACCTGAACCATATTTTTTCTCTGCATGATTCCAATATTCACAAAGTAGTACAGAATGCGTTCAAGATTTTCCTTACATTAAAACTCCTGTTATTTTTAAAATAATTATGAAATTAATACAATTCTTTTTTTTATAATAACTTTTAAAGTACACAATTCTAATTCTAAATAAATCTTTCATTATTTTCTCTAACAAGCTAATTTTTTAAGTAAATTTTTCAGTTCATCTAAATAGGTTCAATATTATTTATTCAATAAAACAACAAGATATATTGATTAATATGGTACTTTTTTGTTTTATTGTATTATCAGGAAATTATTAATACTAAAACTAGCATCTTTTATTAAATCTAACCTCCAATTTTCTAATCTTTTTAGGTTAGAACGATATTTTGTTCTCGTATTGTCTATCCGATTCATAAACATTACCAGACAGAAATTTTATATAAAGGTTAGCCATTTCTTTGGAATGTATTAAGATAGTATGTAAAATTTAAAAATACATCTTTTTACTAAGCTTATGTAAGATTTTTCCTCAATTCAAAGCAAAAAATATAAAGTAAACCGGTATAAAACTAGTCACGTGACAAGTACTTAGGGCTAGTGACCGATACCAGTTCAGGAACTTTATATGAGAAGAACCTCATATAAAGTTCCTGTCATTGGAGGTGGCTAATTAGCCCCTTGGGGACAGATCACAGGTTATGTCACAGTACTGGTCTAAAAAGACAGGTTCAGTATCGATTCGTGGTGACACTCCGAATAGAACCCATACTCATCCAATGTATGTTGTTTTATAGTATTCAACGTAAACTACAGCCACCGATCGTTATTTCGCGCAAGTTGCTTATTGCGCTCTAAACTAGCATGTTATTATTTGACTCTCAACTGTTAAATAGTGTGTTTGTATCAACTGGTTCTCAATTGGAACTTTGGTGAAGAGTTAGGTGTCAATTGGCAAAAATATTCTGCAGGGAATATATTTTGACTTCGCTCAATTTTTCTTGGCCATTTTTCATAGTTTTTTGGTTGGAATTATTCAATTGTTTGTGCCGACCAATTTTTTTAATATTCTTATAGAAAATTGTTTAAGAAAACACATAATTATGGTAGTGTTCCACTACAACTACTTAACGCAAATTAATTTTATTTTTAATGAACGCAGTCTAGACCTATATAGATGACCCAAAATAATTGCCTTAAAAAATAGATTTTTCCATTAAAAATCGTACATAGTCCTTTATTGATGATTTCTTGATATTAAACATCTTTGAATTCAAAACTAAAGATGAAAAAATTTAACACTTTTTAAAGTCATGATAATCTTGAACCTATTCTGTTGACTGGCAGTGTATTTACAAAACCTTAAAAAACCGCTAAATTAAGTGCAGAAAATAGAAAAGTTCAACAAAGGTGATTAAATTTCAGTACAGGTGACATTTATTGATGCTGGAAGGAACCTTAGAAATCTATAAAAGGGTATAGAAGACTTTTCAATAAATTTAAAAAGGAAAATGATTTCCACCTAAACTTATGTTACCTTTTCGAAATTTAATATGAAAATAAATGCGAAATATAAGTTTAAATTTGTTTCGATAAGAAAATATAATTTTAATTTAATTTTGGGGACAAAAATGATGATGTTAAAATCTGAAGCAAGTCCAAGTCCAGCATTGCCTATAAAATGTTTTATTTAGAATCCAATCCAGTCGATTCCGCCCTTAAAATTAACCTTGGTATATTTTATGATTTTGCCCAAAATATATCGGTTCTACTGCTGACCATTTGTAAGCTGGAGCGTTTTTAAAAAAGGTAATTTTTTGGTATTTTCTCCCATATGAATATATAGAAAATGTGGTATCATTTAATAGATATTTGGAGGGCGAGTCCAAATTAGTTTATTCCACAAAACATCCTAATTTTCAATGTTTTTTAATAATTTTATTGTTTATTTGTAATGATCGTTCTGATTTTTTAATTTTTTCTTGCTTTTAAGAATGAGTTCCTGAAGTCCGTTTAATATTGATTTGAAAATTCGATCAATTTCGTGGCTTATCAGACAGACAAACTGATTTAAAATTATACATAAACATAGTCAATAAGGATAACAAAAAAATCACAAAATACATCAAGGTAAATTTTGATTGGGGTAACAAAATCAAAACTTTTTTTCTTTCATTAAGGAGAGTGTCTCCTTAATACTTAAGGATTAATACGTCATATTTTTTATTGAAAACGTTGCAGAGTCAATGTCTCTTAATTGGACATTTTATCGAGCATAGTGGTACAAATGGCTATACTCTATACGAAGGAATATGCACGTTAAAGTGATTTTCGGAAGTGCAGTTTAAATGGGAGCTATGGTCTATTTAAAACAAATGTTCATGAAAAAAAAAAACTTTTCAACGAATTTCATTAAAATACTTTTATTTGTAAAACTTTTTTTATGTTTTGAAACTCTATTCCGAAGGCTCATGTGTATGAGGTCTAGACAAAATAAAGGAAAATTCGTCAAATTTCATTGAAATGTCTTCAAAATTGCAACCTGTATTTTGTGCACAAGGTTTGCATGGCTCATAGGAACCAGACGGACGGACAGATGGACGGGCGAACATTGTTAAATCGATTAAGGTGGTTATTGGATAACCGTTTCTATGTGTTGCAAAAATTAGTACTAAGTCATAATATTCCACCTACGGAGTTATAGGTTATAATTAAACTGAATAACTTTTGTCCTCCCTTTGTAAAGATTTTACCTTAAAGCAGGAAATATTGTCTATGCGACCAACAGTACTTTTTCTCTTTAGGATTCTTTACAGTGACCATAAACTCTTTAAATTTATTACGACTCATAGAACTTATTTTCACTCACCTGTATTCTACACGTGCAGGAAAAATTTTGAGAAAACATGGGATTTTGAACCGTTTAGCCCTACGATGGAAGTACATATCTTTACTGTTAATAATGGGCAAAGATTTGATTATTTCTTTATCACTTGTGGTATAATTCTTTCTCTTGATTTTGACAATTAGAATTATCTTCATCCTCTTTACAGTTCAAAGTACCTGCCGAACTAAGGAGTGTAATCGAAAAATCTTAACACACGTTTTGCCTCATGGCTTTTTTTCGAAGGAATATTTGATATTTTTGTTGATCTAGTTATCTTTGATGAAATATGTCAGCTATTTATAGATAAAAATGAGCGACGAAAATGATGTCCGTGCTATTAATAATTAAACAATTACAAAAATCCAAAATGGTCCTACAAATAATTGGCCAAAGAATTAAAGGTCTGCTGTTAAACTGTTTCAAATGTCATTAAATAGTATCAGGAGAATTCGACCAATGATATGAAACAACTATCGGGGAGAAAAATGGTCCATATAATATTTTAAAGGCCAAGAAAATTAAAAAAACATTTTGAGAAAAAAACTTTAACACAGTGTCAGTGTCCCAAACTTAAATTTATTGAAATGGTAGTAAAAATAAATAATTTATTTCATTTCCGATATCTGGCTTTAAATTGTAATATTAACAAATTAAAATGTTGAAAATATTGTAATATATTTTGCCGCTATCAGTACTCAAGTTCTTAAACGACAAGATCCTTGGGCATTGTTTTTAAATAAAGAACTGTTTGTATTAATTAAGTTTCCATTTAATTTCAAGTCCCAATGGATAATCCTGGTACATATCTCATTCATTTTACCCTATAAACTACAATAAATAAATTATATTTATAAATTAAAAATTTCCACATTATTTGTTTAACTTTAAAGCATTAACATGATTCGGTCCAGCTGAACTTTTTAGTTTCACGTTTCTCATAAAAATTCACAAACAAATATACATCTAGTAAAAAAATTAAACGTGTACATTTAACACATAATGACAGGAAATGGCACGCGTTATATTTATGTTAAACACATTGACAATTTGTGGACTCATTTGATCACATTTAAATGCTGTTTTTATGTAATTTTATCGAAAAATAAATCCACAACCAGAAAAAAAACATGAAAAACGTGAGAATTTTCAAATTAGTTGTAAGTTCAATAAAACAAAAAATACATTGTTGTTGGAAAACTAGTATGTCATATGAGTGGGTACGAAAAAAAAAAAAAAATACAACAACAACAAACTATAAAGTATCAATGAATGTAACTGTAAACTGTTTATAAAACTTTAACTAATAAAATCTAGTTGCTGTTTTTTTTTTTGTTCCAAAATTTAAGAGTCTATTTTGTTTTTATAATCGTTTAAGTCCTTTTGTCGGCATTTTATTTTGTTGTTATTGTAATTGTCTAGATCAATGGATAAATATCTATGTATCTACTATATGTCTTGTTTCATTGTATTATTAGCAGCAGTCGTTGTTATTGTTCTTGTAGTTGTTGTTTTTGGCAATTTTAACAATTTGACATACAGTTGACAAGTTGACTTTGACACATTTCTACATTTTTATGTCCCTTTTTAATGTGAGTGTACATGAATGTTTTTCTTTTTGGTTTTAGAAAGAGATAGGTAGAGAGTGATAAAAGAATATGTACTGAACAAATCATAAATAGACATTTTTACGAGTCTAACTAGAAAATGCAGGTGTTTAAAAAAATGTAAAAATTATAGAAAATTAATAATAATTATTAAGAGTAATGAAAAGAAATGTGAAAGAGCAATTAAAAGATCATCAAGATCACTCTCTTTGTTGATGTATATTATATGAGTGATAAATGGGAATTTAGCGAAGTAAAATTAAGGCGATCTTTGACTGTCAATAACATGATATTAAGAACGATCTAATCTGTGTGAAGGTCTGGGTCAGTGCTGCATTTTAAAATATGAAAATGCATTGAGTGATTCCAAGATTCGAATATTAAAATAATTCAATTTTAAAAGAAAAATATCAATAACACATGTTCTCGGTTATATGGGTAATACCTAATGTTGTAGGTGTTTAGAAGAAGCACAATCCATACTCGTTAGGACCAAATTTTCAAAGGTAGAAATTTACGCCATCTCCATTTGTTTGAAAGAATTTTAGAGGATATATGTAATATCAGACAGACAGGCTGCTTTAAAAGTTGTGCCCTTTTATGAAGTGAAGTCATGGGCTGAGTAACATGCCTGAATGAACTTAGTGCACATAAAAAGTTAATGTCATAATTTACCGGGTACTATGGTTCCAAATACCATTAAGATATCTTAAAGAATATTGTAAATAATCTATTTAAGAAACAACGAATGCTAATGAAATGTGTAATGCCACAAAATTTACGTATTCCTTTCTGCTGGTGTCTAATTATAGTCCACATACTCTTTATAATCAGACATCTGAATATGTATAAATATGAAAGCACGCTATTGGTTCTCACTGGATTAAGTTCCTTGGGGAAACCATTGTACGTTCAAAAATGATAACAAGATTTATTAGTAGTCTTAGCATGACATTATGAGTGTATTCTTATACAGAGACCGTTGGACTGCTTCTTTTAGAATTAGTGACTTTTTCCTATACTTAAACATCAATTAAACTATACAAACTCGATAACGATTATGGTCACATTGACACCTTATGATGTTTTAAGCAGTAATTAATTCATTTATTATTAAAAGTTAATAATAAAAGGTTTCCTATATGAAGGTATTGTTGGCAACATGGTTACTGTAGCGTTATAAAGTCTAAAGACATAGACATGGTCATCAACATAACCGGGCAGTGTATACAGTATGAGAGAATTAAAAACAAGGATAATTTAATTGTTGCTATCAGTAAAAAAAGTATGTGTTCATTGTGTACTGTACACCTAAGATTGTGATTGTCTGTGAATGTCAATTGTTTCTTGAGGACAGTGTTGCCAGTTAAGCCTTTTTAAGGCAAAATTTAGCCTTTTATGTTGCTTTTTGTTCTATTTTATTTTATTTTTCAAAATCATCAATTTAAACATTTTTGTGTGTTAAGTGTTGGCAGCACTACTTGATGAGGTCACCTATCATTCGTTGGTTATTACAGACCAAAGGGTCCTTGAGGATAATACTCCATTACTATACGACTATTGTAGAAGCTGCAATGACGAAGATAAGGATAATCTATTAGAATATATCATGCCTTTCAAGATAAATGTGAGTGATCATCTCTTTTAGGTAGCCACAAAATGGATCGTGAATTCAGATGATCAAGAAGATAAGACCTTGACGCAGAGGTATCTTTATGGAAACACAACTGACCTCAATTCTAGGCCCAGGTGGAAAAAGGCTAATACGGCCGCCAAAATAAATTAACTGCACTCATCACTATTGACACTTTTACTGTACATGTATTAGGTTAGGTTATTAGGGTCGCCCGCTATTGCGATTACACTCGGATGCTTCTTTCCACGTCTATAAAATAAACTAACGTTCCGTTGGTGCTCCCTTAAACCACCTAGCAAACCTAATCAGGTTTAACAGTATGTCATTGAGGCAATCCAAATCATGATCTCAGATTGCATCACTCCAGTACAGAACATTCGTATAACAAGTGTTGTATGGATTCCTTCTATTCCTTATCTAAGCAATTTCTCCAAAATCTATTTCCTGGGTAACCCCTATGTTCCGACATACGTCAGATCATACAGTGCCCTGGGATAATACCTACAAGAAACCTTATCGATAATTTGTAAGGAGATAGTAATCATCTAGTTGTTATAGTAATGATCTAGTAGTGTTACAGTATTCAAGTGGTTGCTGAGGTCTACCTTTCTTCTATCCAGAGGTATTTTAGCTAAGTTAAGGAGCGTATACAGTCGTCAACACATCTCGATCTTATGAGAAAATTCAGAGTCTTGATTGCGGTTAGGCTGTCATGTCGCTGCCATATTAATAGCATATAATTTGGACTGGATAACTGTACACGATTTGAAGAATCTGAGAGACTTCGAAATTTCTAAGTTATCAGAGAAAATATCCGAGTTAGTGCCAGTATACAACTTAGATCCATCGATGAATACGGATATTGCATATTCCTTAAAATCGGAATTTGCAGCCCAATTTTTGTTACACGGAAAAATTGGTTGTATGTATTAGTTTGTGGAAAAAAAACTAATTGCGGGATAATTGATATTCTGTTAATCCTTATGCATACTTTTTTAATATTTTCCTTTGGAATTTAATATTTTTCTTTCGAAATTTGATCTAGTATCTATAATATAATTTGAACACTTTTCAGTAACCGCTTTAGTAATAACAATAGGTAAATCAGTCTAATTCCTTTTATCTTCAATTTACAGACCTTGGTCTAATATCTAAACCATTGAAAGGCACCCATATTACTCAGGGGAAGAGTGTATTCGCTCTTTTCATAGACACAACATGAACGTAAAAAAAACGAAAAAAATCGATATAAATAGATAAATCGCAATTAAAGTTCTTAATTTCAGTTTATACAGATCGACCGATCGATTTGTATATCCTCTCTTTGATCTAAACCAACGATTCTCAAGTGGGGGTCCGAGAATCACAAGGAGTCCGTAAGGACATTAAGAGATTTAAAAGCATTTTAGTTGAAATATAGTCAATATAATTCGCTTGTTATCTCCAAAGTTCCAATTTCCATCATTAGGACTATCTATTTCGAAATTTTGTTCATCAAAACAAAGTATCGATTTTTCTGTTCCCAGTGAATAAAATTACAAAAAGGTTTCTTAATATTAAATATCTCATGAAGCAAAAACAATGTTGCTATAATAATTATTATTTTAAAATTATTTGATCATTTTTGGATTGAATGATTTTTTTAATAGTCAAAATTGTAGTGGGTCGCTCTTCTAGTGTATTTTAGTTGAAAATTTTATCCGTTTGTAGGCTTAGAAGTCTCATGCGACTAGAACAATTTTCATCAACATAAATATTTTTTGAGAACCCCTAGACAGTTCTTCCATGATTAAATTTATAAAAACAAATTTTTAAATCTCTGCATTTCCCACATTGTAATACTTTGTTATCATGGAATTGTGATTTATTTCTCATTTATTACACTTTGTCTTAACAATTCTTGTTTCATAGTTGCAGACTTAACAGGAATATATTTCAGTATTTTATTGGTGTTTGGTCTGATGTATTTTTTTTTTTTATTTTTATTTGACTGTTGCTTTTCTCTTTGTTGTTATTGTTATTTTAGCTATTTGCTACTCATTTGATTGACAGCTCTGAGTGGTTGACAATTGTTTGACAATTCACAACATTGGATAATGGGCAAACAGACAAAAAGATACAACAAACAAATACAACAAACATGATGAACAACAATTTACACTTTTGATGCATTTCCATTTATAATGCTGCTATCCATATTTCCGTTTTTCATTTTTTTGTTTTTTTTTCATATAATTTTGTTGTTATTTACGTGTATTCCATTTAATACACTGATCTGAAACGATTTTCTCGTAACGCTTGACAAATTTTTTAAAACATGTTCTACTTTAAATACAACAGACGACAACAAACTTTTGATTTTATTTTTATGATTTTTTCTTTCCTTTTGTTTTTTTGTTTTGTTTTATACAAATGACAAATAATAAAGTGACATGATGTTAAAGAAGATTATCAATTGTGTTACTCTACTTTTAAGCTAAATACTACATACAAATAAGTTTTAATATTATTTTTGATATATTGATGGGTTTTTATTTCATGTTGCAGCTAAAACTCATTTAAAAATAAGTTCCAAGGGAAAGGTTGCAACAGAGGACAATTAAAAAAAATATTGGTTAGAAGGTCAATAGTTAATGTCATAAACTGCATTATTTTCCCAAAGCAAATTCACTTTAAAAACTGTTTAATACAACCTGCATATAAAGGAAATTTCAAATATACAAAGAACCCTCATTTTATAAGAGAAACCACAGTTTTTATATTAACATATTCGCATAATATATATTTAGGTCAACTTTAAGTAAAAAAATTAAAAGAAAGACAGAGGCGTGTGATAACTGTAACTATAATATAGTTACAGCTAATACATACAGAAACAAAGTTTTATTAGAAAACTGTTACAGTCATATAAATTTTATAAAAATAACCATTCTTTTATTGAATTTTTGAAACAAATTATATATCATAACAACTGTTAATGTTTATTGCAGTTTTATTATTATTATTATTATTATTATTATTATTATTATTATTATTATTATAGAAATATGATTCCTACAAAAATTAATTCAATAAGTTGAATCAATATGTTATTAATTGAAAAAATGTTGATTCAAATAACCAAATTGTTATATTGCCAATTGGTAGCTCCAATCATTTATTTTATTAAACGAAATGAAGTTATAGCCAGGGTTTTAGTTAAGAAAGAAAAACCCTAAATTCGGTGACCTCAATCGAATTTTCTATTTAATATTTATGTTGACATTTTAAAAATTAATTATTTGATTATTTAATTTCCAAAAACTCTTCAAAATATATAAAATATATATAACACCCCATATCAGGGATAATAAATTCAGAACAATTTGTTTTTCCAAAGTTATAAAGTTTTGCTTATTAATATAATAATCGTAAAGAGGATCCCACACATACAACGACATGTCGGCGATATTGTGGGATGTCCAGCCTATAGCATCTGAAGCCGGGAAAATCAAATTAATGCGCATAAATACCACCAACTCCACAAGATACAAAATAGTTAGTGTCGAACTGGGGGATGTATAATCCTTTGCATATCTTCAAAGCATTATATCGACATCTGGAGGCTCCCATGAAGATATTGCAAATCGCATCAAGAAAGCTAATCAAGCTTTTGGAGCGCTGCAAAGGGTGTGGAAATTACCTCAAATACATTTACAAACCAAGTTTTGGCTATTTATTATATGGTTGCGAATATTGATTCACATTCATTGCAAGTATTTATTAACCGCACTCTTCGGAAATTATTGAGGTTATTCTGGCTCAATACCATTTTCAACAGGGGAAAACTTAGTCTCAGTTGAGATAACAAAGCGGAAGTGGAACTGGATAGGCCATGTATTGAGAAATAATCTCGCTAATATAGCCACAAACGCCATAGAATGAAAACCTAAAAGGAAGACCTGCAAACACCTGGCGGCGAATATGAGACGAATGCAATAGGAAGGAGATGGGCCGACTAATGGCTCAAAATGGATCAGAATGGAAGAACTTTGTTGTGACTCTTTTCTCCACCCGGGAATTATAGAAAAAAATATATATAAAACAAATCTGAGTTCAGAAAAAACTTTCGAGTAGTAATAATCATTTCTTAAATACAATCCGGCAATACATTGATATTGGTGGAGATCATTAAACTTTTATTCACTAAAGTGTATGTCGAGTGGTTATTTTGGAGAGAAGGTTCCTTTTAAATAGGTTAGGTTGCTCGCTAAAATTTAGGGAGTCCATTGTGATTCCCTGGATCAAAGGAAAAACCCACCATTACTAATTGTCTAACATAGGTTCCTGAGTACACGATTTCCATTAAACCACTGTGTACTCTGGATAAAATCTAAAGCTACATCTCTTAAATCATCAAGATTCTGAAAGAAGCGCTTGCCCAAATGATTAAGTCTACGCTCCTAAAGTGCCGGACAATCACGTAAAAGATGCTCTATAGTTTCTATATCCTTTTCATCTAAACAACCTCTACAGAGATCAGTCCGGAAAAAGCCTACGTATTCGGACCTACGTCCTATTATACAGTGTCCCAAAATGATGCCTATTAGAAGTGAAATCATCCTTCTACTAAGAGTTAAAAGGGTCTTAGTTCAATTAAGGGCCAAAAGGTTTAGATATCCTGCAAGTGGTTATGGTGGACTACATAAGGGAACTTTCTTTAAGCGCCCAATCTTATATCAGATTCAACAGTTCAACAAGAGGAATATCGACTTCCGTCAGGGTCTACCTTGCGTTCCTTTTAAATAAACAACCAGGAATTTTGTTAGCCTATATATCAAATGTCGAAAAAAAAACATTTTTGTAATAACAGTTATTGAGATAATTTTTACATAAATTATTTTCTTTATCATTCACAATAGTGCTATAGATATTTGTTTGCCAGCACTGAATTGTTTTTAAAAACAGTCATGCCACCGGATACATATAGTAATACTAACCGTATTTTTAGTACTTGCAACGGAAAAAAATTCTTTTAGAAAAAAATTCGATTGCAGCAATAAATCTGTTTTCTCTGTGTAACTAAAATCAAAATATTTTCATCTCCCCATTTCAAAGTAAAGTTACACGTACCACTCTGCTTTCTCATTATAAAAACAATACCAACTAAAGTTAATTGTATTTTATTTAACAACCATCAGTCATAGCGGAAAAAAAGCCTTAAAAGAAAAAACCTTTTTTCTTTCTTTAATTTCAAGTAAATCTCTAGTATATTGACACAACTATCATTATTTTTCTTTTATTTAAAAGAACAAAAAAAGAAAAGAAAACGTCGTTATAAAACATAAATGTGTGGGAGAGTTTTTCCATTTCTTTCTATAGGAAACATCATCTGTTATCTCATTTAGTGTTGATTTGTAAATGTTTTTAAAATGCAAAATAGTAGATTTCTATTATTTTTACACATTTCTAGTTGCTATTTGTTAGGAAACAAAAAATCATAAACATCATCAGAGTTTTATTTCATTTTCCCCCATTTCAAACAAAAGACAACAGGAATAGACTTGGAAAAAAAGGCCAAGAGCAACAAAGAAAAAAAAGAAACAGAAATAAACTTAAAAAACATGTTGATTAATTAGCGAAAATACTTGGAATTTATTTGTGAAGTATTTTAATGTTGTTGGCTTTTTTATTTTTGTTAAATTGAGGGCTTGTAAATTAGTTAGAAAAATTTTATTTTTTATTTCTAAAAAGTTAAAAGAAAGGAGGTTTATTATTTTTTATTGAAATTTCTATACCCCATCAAAAAAAAAAAAAAAAACGAGACA
>MINK01181469.1:0-11166 GCA_001735545.1 Phormia regina
TCTCAGAAAGGTTAACAAATTTTCACCATCATGCAATTGTACCATTTTCTTTGCTCCACAAAACACAAGCAGTAAAAACATGAGTATCAGCAGAGAAAAAAAAGATTACTTTAAAAAAGGAATCATCATTTGTTTTTAGACAAATTTTTTTTTTTTTGTTTTTTACTCCTATACGAGAAACAGACAAAAAAGAGAAAGAACACATTCTTCCATGACAGTGATGATGAAGAAAATTGTAAAAAACTGCCTGTAGAAGAAAAAAAATAATAATAAAAATCTCGAAGAAAAAGCAAATAAAACGAGAATGTCACCCAAGCACAACTCTGTTAATAGAGAGAATTTAGTTTCGCCAGGCTTTTTTTGTTGTCCTCTTTATTATTTTTTTGGCAACAAATTGTAACAAACTCTAAAACGAGACGACAACATAGTGAGATGTGACGAAGCAAAGACAACGTCAGACATCCTGAAATGGGATACATTTTTAATGTGATATAAAGGGGGACTTTACGATGACTTTAAGATACCTTAGGAAAGGTTTAGATGTTGTTGATATAAACAAGGATTTAAAACAAAATCAAATTTTGTAGCAAATATTTTATATGTATTTAGATCGGTGATAGGCAAAATCATTGTAATCTAAATAAGATAAGAGATAAGATATTAAAGGATTAGAGATAAGATATCAGGTTTATGAAAATATAATAAAATACGCTGATATTACAGCATTTCCTGATCATGTGTAGGGTATTTGTCTATAAAACTAACAATTTTTTATTTGACATAACTAAACATTCTCCAAAAGACAGTTATCAACAGCCAAGTTGCAAGCATTCTCTCATAAACTACAGGCTGGATGATTGTAACTTATACATACATTTTAACAATTTTCTTACATACACATAAAAACACCAACACACTGAAACAAACACACGTCTTTAAAAAAAAACAACATTTTATAATGTAGATGTGATACATGATGTAGTTGCTGCTGCTGTTCAGATTTTGTTGCTGTTGTTTTTGCTACAAAAACTGTTCAAATGTGATGCGTTGTAATGCGTCGCATTTTCTATGTACAAAAATGTTTGTGTATCCCTTTAATTTCTTTTTAGTATTTTATGTTGTTGTTTTGTTCAAGAGGGGCAAAGAAATAAATAAATAGAAAAAGAAAAAAATAAAAAAAAACAAATGGAAAAAAAATTTCAGTATATAATATTGTTGCACTGTGACATGTCTGCCAACATGAAATAAAGAGCTGAAATGAATAACGCTTGAGTAGAGAGGGAAGTTTGAAAAAATAAGGGAAAATTGTGAAGCAAAAAAATATGTAAAAAAACAACAACTCAAATGTTAACGTTGTGGAAACCACAAATTATTACACGCGAATGCATTTTAGTTACGTTTTATACAGGGTACAAATTTACACATAAACACTTACAAATATTCATACACACAATATATTTTCATTTGTTAGTCAACAGCATACTTTTAGGAAAGTTTTTTTAAAAAAATGTTCTACAAGGTGCTGAATCAATGAAAAAAGAAAAACAACGGAAAAGTAAAATTTTAAAAAATAAGAAAAACAGAAAAACAGAGTATTAAATCTAAATCTGAGCATTAACTTATAAACGCTACTAAATAATTATGGCATTATAGTGCTGTTTATCAACAGAAGTGTCCCGTTTCAATCGATTAATAGATATTAGACTTGAATTTATGAATGTCTGAATCAATTATTTTTTCCCCAATCTTATCAAATTATAAGATCAAAAAAAAATAATAATAAACAAATTTCTTAAATTAATCGGCTTCGCATAATTATGTAAACAATATAATGAATCAAATTAATGCAATAACTCATGTTACAACATTGGGGCTGGACTCAAATTTTTGGAAAATAAAAATCTATTTCTCTCTAAAATGCTTGAAAAGATAAGAGAAAAAACCCTAAGTATAATTCATATTATGGGAAAATGATTTTCTGTACAGTTATTATTATACCCTTCATCCACAGGTGTAAAGGGTATATATAAGTTGCTCATTCCGTTTGTAATTCTCCACAAAAAAAAAATAAAAATACATTTTCTTGATACTTATCGAGAGTGAGGTCGTATGAAAGATGTCGTCTGTCTGTCATGTGTTCGTCGGTTAATAATGAATTTATGAAGCCACTGGGGACATAAGCTATATATATATATCAAACGATGGTACTTATTTTCGAAAATTTTGCTAATAAGGACTGCGGTTATAAATTGAATTTTTTTTTTTGCTCTTTGTTTTGGCTCAAAAATGCTGTAAATTGGCGTATGAAGTCCTTTTCTATAACAATCAGATCATAGATAATTCATTCAAAAATCATTTTTTTTCAATTGTATTTGCATAAAAGATCAGGTTCACATCTCTATTAATTTTTAAAAACGCCGCTTTTAGAAAACCGGTTTTCAGATTTTGTGAATCCCTATAAGAAAGCTATTTGGGCTTTGTTTTCCCGACAAAAGGTCAGAATTTTTTTCTGAATTTTTGTGTAGAAGCAATGAATATAACGGCGCATTATAAACGATATTATTGGCCAAGATATAATTTTTTCATATCAATTCTTTATATAATTATACTAAGCTACGGACTTACTTTTTTTAGATCAACCAATCGGTAACTAAAACAACGAGTAATTGGCAAATCTGAATTTTATTATTTAATGCGGTTTTCCCTTCATAGTTTCCTTAGCTTTAATGGTACTAGAAAAAACAAAACACTGAATTGGATATAATAACTTTGTACTCAATGGCATATATAACTTGGTACTTCTATATCAATAAAACTAATAGAGATAAAACAAAAAAGTTAAATAGTCATTGTGTTACATTAATTAAAATAATCGGATAGGTGATGGTACTTGTTTTAACAAATTCTCTATTATTAAAAATAATACTTTTAGGAAACCGGGCTACAACTATTATTTGGATACTTTTTGGTACCCGCACACTAATCTTTTAATAAACATAAACATAGAAAAAAATTTCCATGAAATTAGTAAACTAACTGACGAAACCAGTACTTTTGGAATTGGAACGTCTTAAGCGGGTAAATAGTACCTGATTTTGATACTTTTTTCACTAAATAATTTTTTTCTTTACAAATGGCAGTACATATATTTAATAATTTTCTTCTACATTATATTAATGAATCGAACATGAGAATTTTTTGTCAAACTTTTTTCTACGTGCTATAGAATTCAACAACTGATAGGAAACATGGTTCGGAGAGAAAAAAGTCCACGTTAAAGGCCAGCATAAATTGAAAAGATTTCCAAAACAATCTGGTATGAAAAGCAACTCTTGTTAGCTTAGTACTCCAGGCTATGCTGGTACCAAAATTATTTGCTATAGGATATAGAGTGTCTAAAATGTTCCACACCTGGAATGCTTAAAAAAAAAAAAAAAAATAAACAAACATGAGAAGCTAGAATAGGAAAATAAATAAAATCTAATACAAATATTCACATATTCTAAATGCACGACGAACAACGTATGATAATGACAGATTTTTTGCAAACTTAGAAGTATGATTTACGATAAGTTTAGTACAAAACCCCACGGAGAAATATTCTAAAAAACTCTTCATTTAGGCAAGCATTTACTGCAGTTATAGCAAAAGAAGCCAGGTTATTTGTTACAGTGGGCCTAATAATATTCTTTAATAAATTTATCCTATTCATAAAAGAGGCACAATGTTACTAACAAAATAATTTTTGATCAAATTTAGTATAAAACAGTCTCCCATGGCGTGTAAACAAAACATTAATGGTCTTTGTACTAACAGAGCTTAATTCCATTAAAGAATATCAGAGCTAATAATAGGGAAGAGAATATATGGAATTTTAATAGGACCATAACAGATTTTTGAAGAATTTAAAAAGTTTTAGAAAGATAAAAATTCAAAACTTTATCTATAATCTGTAGCTTATTATAATTTAAACATAAAAACACAATTAAAATTACTATTCATCCAACCGTTTCAACAGTTTTTGAATTTTATGCATATTTCATAGACAAATTTTTCCATTTATTGTTAGCTGTCATTTTATTTAAAGAGGTTTGTAACCCAATAGAAAATTAATTATATTAAACAAATAAAACGATTAAATTCCAATTTAAGTTATTTCACTTAAAAAAATGTTTATTTATGTTAATAATAATAAATAATATATCATAATAATAATAATAAATAATAATAATAATAAATAATAAATATTAATATTAGTTTGTGCGTCAATCAATGTCTACAACGGCAAAAACGAATTTCTTTACGAAATTTGACACGTACACAGATAGTACCATTGCCGGAGTTCGTTATAGGCTATGAAAAGAACTAAGTTGGATAATAGACCAACTTTAAAACTCCTAAACGGTGAAAATATTTGATATCGATTATAGAGGTATATGCGAAGCGCAACCGTGCTTTAGATCGTTATACTAATAGAGAAACGACTTTTTAAATAATTATTTAACAAAATTAATTATGTTTAAAACCAGGGATTGATATTTTGGTATAACTCATTTTTTTGATTACTAAAAGCTATACAGAAATATGAGTAAGTATTTGTTTTTAAAAGGAAATTAAATTAAACAATAATGAAAATTAGTTACTGTCTCTTTTAGTTTAATTAAAGAAATATATATATGATGAAAAATAATTCAAATTGCTTTTAGTTCCAAATAATAATTATTTTGTATACATACAATTGTATTTTTAGCACAGAAAATTATACTACAATAGAAAGAATTTTAAAAATTAATAAAAAAAAAACTAAAATGTGTGCTAAAAAGAGAAAATTTTTATAATTAATTTGACTTGACTGAAATTCAAAATATATTCGTCAAAATTTATTATTTAGAAGATGAATTAAAATTTCACTAATAATACAAAAAATAATTCCGAATTAACAATAAATTTTTAGATATGGTTTATCTAATTTTTAAATCAATGTTCTTTAATATTCACATTTACTTGTAAATAAATAAAAAATGTTAAATAATATAAACATGTTTAATATATACGAATATCTTCTGTATCATGATTCTTTGACAAACAAATATATCATTAAAGGTTTTGTGGAAGAATTGCGAAATTGAGGTACATTCCAAAAGCAAATAACTCGAAAACTATAAAAAAGCACACACACAAGCATATTTTTTTGTGGTCTTATTGAAGGCTACAAAAAAAAATATTTTACCAAAGCGATTAAAATTTCATTTCATTCTAAAAGAAAAACGCCATTAGTTAAATAAAACTCATGAACTGTGCGCATAACTGATTTGCTTTTCGGCCACAAGTCGTTAAAATTTATTTGCTTTTGATTTTAAGTTAATTTTTAATATAAATCCTAGAAAAAACGTTGAAGTTCTGTCAAAAAGAGAACATTTTCACAACTTCCAACAAGTGGAAATAAGTGCATATTTAAACGTTTTTTGGAAGTTCTTCAATAAATTACTTCCGAAAAAGTGAAAAGTAAATGAATTAACGGAAAAAATTTTGTTAATAATTTCTAACAACATAATAAATTTTATAATTTTCAAGCATTTTTATTATTATTTTAATAGGTATGCAAAAGTAGAGTTATTTATTAAAAAAATTGGTATAAACTTGTTTAAGGGAAGACTCTAAATGATGAAAAAAGCAAGAGTAATAAAGAATAACATTTCACCCAATGACAACATCGGTTGAAGAAGAAACTTCTGCAGCTCTTTTTCACCATAAGTACCTCTTCCAAATGACAACACAATGTTAAAATCATGAGCTTTTTCAGTTCTTTCGCTTGCTGGGATGTTTAAATAGCTCTGGTAGGTCAAAAGACGAATAGTTGGACTATTTCATTTGAACGAGGTAATCAGAATCTGATTCAGATTATTTGCCATCAGTTCCATCGGATTTCTTATTATTATAAATATTTTTTTTTGCATAGTCCGCAATATCAATTAGTTCACTTTTTTTGAGTATTAAGCGAAACATTTTTTTGCGATAAAGTGCTTTGCTCTTAATTGCAGCACAACATTTTATTTCCATTGTTACGTTATTTTAGTATTTTTTTTTTACCTTTTAGTTAATTTGTTAAGCAAGAACAAATTTATTTCTCGAATAAATTTCATTTTTCTGCTAAATAAAATTTTTGAAATTAACTAAACATTTCATAATTTCAATATTTAGAAAACAAAAATGGAATTTTGTTACATAAAAAGTTGTATTAATAATATATATATTAAGCCTTAATGAAAGACATAAATCTGAATATTATTAAATTTAAATATATAAAATTATTATATTGGAAAAAAAATTTACATCTCATATTCTCACTCTTATTCCATTTACAAATAGCCACAAGCATTTCACTCACTAATTTAGCAGTTTTTTTAATCTCTGGCTTTAAACATACGAATTTTTACTTCACATAGTTTGTATAGCTTAAAGTGATTAAAGGCAAGTTAAATTTTTTAATAGAAATATTTTTACTACGATTTTCTATCTTTATTATAAATTCCTTCAATAGTATCTCCTTCTCACTCTCGTACTCGAAAATATCATAAAAAGATTTTTATTATTGAGCTTTTTTTAGCCGTAAGAACTACAAACACATATAATCACAAATTTATATATTCATTTTAATGTACAGTCTAAAGTTTTCAAGGTCCTGTATTTAACTCATAATACTTCCATACCTCGTGCAAAACATTTTTTTTTTTTAATTTTTAGTAGAAAAATATTATATTTATAAAACATAAACTAAAAAATACATACTATGGTGTTTAAATAATTTGTTAATATTAAATTTGCAGAACCATATTAAAATTAATTAATTAACTCCACTACTTTGATCAGATTATTTAGTTTTTATCCCCTTCAGAAAAGTGGTCCTTAATTGCTCAAACAATGATGTGTTCCGCTTTACATTATGCCTAGGAGCATCTCCTCATTTTCCCACATTTTTTTTATATTTATATTATTATTTTTTGCTTCATCATTGTCTTCATTTTCATGTGCAGTTAGTTAGTTAGTTGGCTATTGTAGATGTGTGTGTGTGTGTGAGTGTGGGTTCGTTAACCCCATAAATATGTTACAATTTTATAATCAATAAAATATGTATTAAAATCTATTGCTTTTGCATATAACGAGTACTATAAACTTTTTATCGTTTCTATGTGCAACTACATTGACATTGTAACTCCTTTCGTCTAACTAGCCCCATAGTTGACTGACTGCTTTACTATGATTCGTTTCCAACTATAAACGTCTGACTGTCTGTCTAAGGTTAAAACAAAAATTGAATATAGGAAAAGAAAGAAAGAATAACTATAACAAACTGATACATACACATGAGTTATAGTTTCTTGTTACATGTAGACAACATTATCATTTCTATTCTGAGTTTGTGTGAGTTTACATCTGTTTTGTCTGCTGAAGTTATAGTTTAATATTCTTAGGAATTTGTTGTTTTAGTTTTATTACTTTATACTCTATGGAAATGTGTCATATGAGATGATAGTTCATTTTATATATAAGTACATATGTATATATTTTGTTGTTGCTGATTTATATATTTTTTTCCATGATTATCCTTATCAATGAAAATGATTGTGACGTATTATCATGTATTTATAGTATCTTATTTTATTTAATTTAATAGTGCTTGCCACATGCTTTTTTTCGGAAGCACTTGTCAATTAAATTTGAAGTGTGAATAAGTGATTAGGGAGACCAGATGTATTTGTGGTTTCCTTTTTTTAATTTGTTAGTTTATGATTAAAAGATTTAAATCAATTAATTCACATATCGTGAATTCTTATAGATATATTTTTTTTATTTATCTTTCTGTAATTGTTTTTATAAAAATAATAAAATTTTTTAAATTAAAGTTTAGTTAGTTTGTGTTTCAATCACGTCTAAACGGCTAAACCATTTACGTTTTTTAAATTCTTAAAGGTCTGCACAGACTTTCACAAAATTTGACACACAGATAGTCAGTGCCGAAGTTGGTTATAGGTTATATTTGATCTCGGTTGGATATATACATGGTACAAATTTTACTAACACTTTTTTACACCCACCATCATAAAGTATATATTTTCTTGGTCCTGGCTAGATTCTGAATCATTCTTTCATGTCCGTCCGTCATTCTGTCGAAAGCTGAAAAGGGCTGGAACGGGAACTTAGGAGGACAAAATTTGTTATCAAATATTTATCCTATATAAGGTTTGTTTGGTATTGAATCATATGAAGAAATTAATAATTATAATTTAATTTAATTGCTGCTATAAAAAATGCTGAGTATTTTCCTAAAATTTCTGATAGAATACTATAAAATTATATAAATTTAATGTATTATCTTCCTAGTAGTCAAAAAATAGGGCAAATTTTAAATTCTATGGATAAGTTTTTTTTTTATTGTTTATGTAAAATTTAAAACTTTTTTAGGCATGTTTCCACAAAATTAATGATAACTCAAAAGGTTTTAGTCCAATATTATTGAAATAAATTTAGAAAATTTTATATTTGTATAACCTTTGATTCCCTTTGGCACAAATATTTATCGTATATAAGATTTGTTTGATATTCAAAATGGTCAAAATCGGTTAATAAATAAAAATGTTAAAGGCTAAAAGCTAGAAACACAGGGTGTCCGTTTCATACTTTTCTATTAATATCTCTTAAACAAAATCATGTACGAAAACGAAATTTGTATAAATAGTATGAAGGTCGATATTAAAACCAAACTTTATCGCCCACCTCCCATATAAGGTGAAATTTCAAGGATCAATATATACTTAATATAACGTAAAATTAGAAAAGGTTGATGGTAGGTATATAGATTCGACCAATCCGAATATAACATTCCCGTTTGTTTTTTAATTTTTTTTACTAACTTTATATTTTTTGCCTAACAATTTGGTTTATAACTTTAAAACTATTGATCGCATAAAAAACAATTGTATACATCATTTAAAGATATTGTATCGGATAAGATATCGGACAAATTGTTTTTGAGTTATGACAACATAAGTGGATAACTTTTTAAAAAATTTTGTGAAAATGTGCGAATTCACTCAATTGCGAATAAATTCGAAAAGAATCAATCATTGTGTTGCTAATACATGTAGCTTTGCGATGAAGCAATAAATCTGAACAGTTTTCGATTTTAATGATTTTTTTAAACCAAAGAACTTGCTATTTTCACAAAAAAATATCAATATTTTTTGGTTAAATTGATTTTAATATAACTCCGAAACTATTTATTCAATTTAAACTTGGGGGTCCCTAGATAGACAGAGTAGCTTACTAACAACTATACCAACGATTCTCAAATGCGGGTTCTCATAAGAGGTCCGTTAGGAAATTCCTAGGGGGGTCGCGAAATTATATTGAAGAATATTCTTAAACACATTTTTTTGTTAAATAAAAAAAAATATGTAGAAAGTTTAAATAAAATATTCAATGAAAGACTAAATCTATTTGAATATGGAAAAAACATATTTTTTTTACCAGAAAATAACTTTTAGTTTTCATTTTTTAAACCAAAATGGTTCAAGTACATCATTATGATCTTTATGGAGTCTACTTTCGACTATAAAATCCAAATTTTTCTGAAGTCCCATAGATTTTGATTAAAAACCTTTAATCTGAACTTAACTGCATTCTGTGTTCATACCGTATTCGTGTTTGGGATTTAAGAAAATATACACAGAAAAAAATTCTACCGTCTTATTTACAATTAACTCAGTTGTTTAATTTTGCATTAAAATTTAATAAATATGTTCAAGAAAAAATAATTTTAAAAAATACACACATTTTTAATTCATTTAATCATCTATTTGATTAATTTATTAATTGGGAATTTGTTACTGTTTTGTTTAGTTTTTAGTAATTGATATAATCATATTGGTAAGAGGTGCAAATTTGAGCAAGTTTTTAATTGAATGTATTACTTTGATATATATTCACAGAAAAAAGTCACCAATTAACAAAAATATATGAAAATAATTCATTCAATAAAAAACTTGCTCAAATTTGCACCTCTCACCAAAANNTGAATCAAGTAGATGATTGAATGAATTAAAAATGTGTAAAGAAAATAAAATCGTACCAATTTTTTTTATTCCTACTTCTATATATTCATTAAATTTGGATAAAAATTTAAACAATTGTGTTAATAAAAAAAAACCGTAATAATTTTTTCTGTGTTTGTTAATTGCTGACTTTTTTCTGTGTAGTCTAAAGTCAAAACTTTCATATAAAGTGAAAGAAATTCGAGAGGATATGTATCTTGACATTATTGAAATTATTTTGTATTTTAAAATCACCTCTGCAAATATAGCTTTAAAAAAAAATAATTTGGAAAAAAGAGAAAAAATCGTTATTTTTTTATTTAAGATCGTTTATTTTTGGACCTGCTAAAGATATCGACATCAAATTTTTTATATTCAAAACTCTTTGCTTATGTAAATAAAGATACTGGGATATAATTATGAAAAATCTGAACCAAGAATTTGCAAAATTGAGGTACTTAAAATAAATAAATAAATAAATAAATAAATAAATAAATAAATAAATAAATAAATAAATAAAACAAAAACAACACGAAAAGACGCAACTCTATACGAACCAAAGCGTAGGAATTGCAGAAACCCAAATTTATTCGAATTCGTTCGACTTGATTTCGTTCGACATAGAGAAACAGGCTATAAGTTCCAAAAACAAATCATAAATAAAATATATACTTGTATTATAAAATAGCATATTCCTAAAAAGTGCAAAAATATTTGTTTAATTAATGTCCAGCTTTTTTACCAAAATCCAGCTTTCTTATCCCGAATGTCCAACTTTTTATGAATCTTGATCTGGCAACCCTATATACAAGTATCAATATTTGTACCAAATTTTATAAAACTGTCTATAATTGATCATAGCTTACCTTCATAATCCCTTCTTCTGAAAATCACATTAACGTACATAAATCCCGTAAGAATGTTAATGTCAACTTAATATTCGACACAAATAAGTTTTATGTAAGTAGAAATAACATTATCATATTTAACAACTTACCCAAATAGAATAAGGAATAGAAATTCATTTTATTTTTAAATTTATGATTAATATCTCAAGAAGGCGAACTGAAAATTA
>MINK01181470.1:0-10188 GCA_001735545.1 Phormia regina
TTTCATTACCATCAAATCTAAAAAATAAAATCTGCCTATTCCATAGGCAAACACACCTTTTTTCCTGTTTCCTTTTCAATGTTCAACACTTGCAGAAAAATCACAAAATATAAATCTACACCTTCACTTATTCCCACGCTTTAGCATCCTGTAAAACTATTCTATTAACAGATACACACACTCACAAGCAAACAAAAGATCTCAAAAAGACATCCTTAACAAACGCTGAGCATGCGTAGTAAATAAATCCTTACGCCCTTGTAAAAATCATATTTCGTTCAAAGAGCATAACAATAGGATTCTATCTGTGCACAGACTTAAGAGAAATCTATGACATTTCATTGTCAGTTCATAAATACTCTGTCGAAATAAAAAGGAAAGTAAATACTAGACAGTGAAACAGATCAAATTGCAAACTAGAGATGCTAAAGGTTTTGTGTTCACCAAAAAAAGGACAGTTTGCAAATACAATTAAAGGAAAAAACAAACAAGAAATAATTTGCAAAACTCTAAAAGATCCTTTTTCTATTAAAACTAAAACAAACAAAAAGCATAATTTTAATAGTTTTTCTAACAACACGTAGTTATGTCTGGCTTTAAAGAGATTATCTTAGACATGAGGAAAAATTGCATAAACTTTCTTCTAATGTTTAATGTTAGTTTCGGTTTTTAAATTATAATCCCATCTTCATTCTTTTATCATTTATTTCCCATCAAGGCTACTTAAAAAAGTAAGAGTTGTTCTTATTCTAATGGCCTCCTACCTGAGGGTCATTTTTATTATCATCATGACCTTTTATTTTCGTCCTTAAGAAATGTCATTGTTATCCTTGCTATAATTGAAGGACTGGGTAATTAAGTAGTTGGAAATTCTTTAATGTTATCTTTAAATGTCCTCTCTGGCTAGATGAAAAGTGTGTCAATTATCTTAATTAAAATTGGTTTAAGGGAAAAGTTCATTATGATAAGAAAATTGTTATAAATAATAAGGAAAAGTGAAAGTAGAAAGAAAATATAATTAAGGAAATTCTAGATATTGGCTTAATTAAGTAAATTCAATAAAGGTTTGTTAAATAAGCCTTATTAATTATTCCTTGGAGTTAAAAGTATTAAATTATTTTAAGGTCAAAAACATGAAATGTGGCTATTTATCAGCCTTAGAGCCTTATCAGTACAACAATAAATTAGTTTGAAAATAAATTCTGTATAAAAACCATTCAATAAATACTAAAAAATTTAATAATTTAATAATTATAATTTATATTTATAATTTATAATTTATAATTATACTTTATAATTTATAATTTATGAATTTATAATTTAATATTTATAATTTAATAATTTATAATTTATAAAATTTAATAAATTATAATTTAATAATTGTATAATTTATAATTTATAATTTAAATAATTTATAATATATTATAATTTAATAATAATAATTTATAATTTATAATTTCATAATTTATATTTATGAAATTGTATATCTTATCATATTTATAATTTATAATTATATTTAATTAATGTTTATAATTTAAATTTATATATTCTTATAATTTATAATTTATAATTTATAATTTATAATTTATAATTTATAATTATAATTTAGTATTTATAATTTTATAAATTTAATAATTTATAAAAGTAATAATTTATCAATTTATAATTTATAAATTATAATTTAAAATTGAAAATTTAGTAATTTATATATATCGTAGGGTAGAAATTTAATAATTTACCGATACATTTTTTATATAGCACCAACATAAAANNNNCCTTTAAAAATATATTCCCTCTAATAAATATGAAATGAAATAACTAAATAAAAAATAACTTCTTCAAAAATAATAATAAGTAATTTCACAGAAAAAGAGGCGTTTTTATTTCACTATTTAACTGACCATAAATCTATTTAATTCTAGGAAATTACACCCTATATGTTATACATTACCTAGTAAACAGATTTCCATGTTTACAGACCTACTCCCACAATGGCATGCGTTTTATATCTAACGGTTAACAGTGCGTAATGATGACTACTTAAGAGCAAACATTAAATATACATTTCCAGCAACAACAAAAAAACTATATATTAAAGAAAACTGCTTAGTTAGTTTGTTTAAACAATTGCATATAAAATTTTTTATGGGCTTTTGATTTTAAAATATATATTTTTTTATTTATTCTTAAAAGAAAGCACGTGCCCTAATAACTTATATCGGCTAAAGAAAGAATATTAAAGAATAAATAATAAAAATATGACCACATAAAAAAATCTTAACTTCTAATCTAATATTTTATTTAATTTCACTATAACTATGAAACATATATAAGTTCTTAGGAAAAAAAGAACACATTTATAACTAAAAAAAACTATTACTTATATTATGTTGATTTAAAACAACAATTGTTAGAAATTTAAATAGGTAATAGATAGGAATATGATGAAATATTTAAGTAAAAACAAATACTTGTTGAAGAATTGTTGCTCTAGTAAAATTTTAAATGATGTATTAAGATGTCAGACTTCACTGCACACAGAACTAAATGATGTTTTGAAGGGGGTATTTATTTGATAGTTTATGTTCTGTTTGATGATGATGATGATGAAGTGAATAGTAATACATCTACAATATTGTTGCTTCATCTAAGTGTAAACGGCACATGCTGATTAGGGAGACACTTATTTATAAGTTATTTAATACTTGTGATAATTTAGTTCTTCAGGCTTCTTAACAAAAGACGTAGATCCAAAAAAGTCAATAAGATCCTGAACTTGTGAACTTGTGACGAAATAAGGATCATTTCCAATGAATTTAACACAGACTTGTCATTGATAAATGTTTTATGTTTTATTCAAAATTGATTCTTTGATTCATTAGATTTAATTTGTATATAAACCAATATTTTTTTTAATAGAAATACGTTTTGATAAAAAGAATACAATAGACTCGCAGAACCAATTACTAAGGATGTTCATGTTTTCAAGACTGTTCACGTTTTCGATTGGTTAACATAAGTATAAAACTTTTTTTAATGAGCAAAAACAGGATACATCCTTTAGGACTTGAAATAAAAACATATTGGTCTTATTTTGAGATTTTCCAATTTATAAACACCTAAAATAAAAATGGAATTGTTCAAGTTTGGCATTATTCACACTTCTTGCAGTCGTTTCGAGCCTATTCGGGTGTTCACATGTTCTATATTTGAAAAATTTCTTTTGAATCCATTTTTATTTCGATATTGAAGATCCTTCGGAGTACGATCCTTTGCAGTTCCAAGTCTACTTCACTATTATGCGTTCCAGTTCTAGTTTAGTTCTAATTCAGTTTTGTTCAGTCTAATTACAGTTCTCAATTCAAGCTTCTTAGTCAGCTCTGTTCAGTTCTTAGTTCAGTTCTAGTTCGGTTCTAGTTTCAGTTCTCAGTTCAGTTCTAGTGTTCCAGTTTCTAGTTCAGTTACTAGTTTTCAGTTTACTTAGTCTCGTAGTCTCAGTTCTAGTTTTCAGTTCTTAGTTCAGTTCTAGTTCCCAGTTCTAGTTCAGTTCTAGTTAAGTTTCTAGTTCAGTTTTCTATTCAGTTTCTAATTCAGTTCTAGTTCAGGTTCTAATCATTCTTTCAGTTCTAGTTCAGTTCTGTTAGTTTCAGTTCTAGTTCAGTTTCTAGTTCAGTTCTAAGTTCAATTCTAGTTTCAGTCTTAGTTCAGTTCTTGTTCCAATTCTAGTCTCAGTTTCTAGTTACATCTAGATTCAGTTTTAGTTTAATTCAAGATTTGAGTTCTAGTATTTGGGTGGCTTATTGTAGTAATATCCTCCATCATGGTTTCATTCCTACGTCCTCCAATTCGTAAGAGGTTCGGAACCTCGAGCATTGTTCTTTCGAGAACTTTTTATTATTTGTAAATCCTTTCAATATTTTCCACGACACTTTTCGAACGGCATAGTCGAATTTTGTTCCATTGAATGATTACTATATTTCCTAATTTTCTTATCGACTTCCTTCTTTCAGTTCCCCATTTTTGTACATTCCAAAGAGTGTGTATTTGCCGTTTCTTCAATGATTCACAAAACTTACAATTTAGTGTATTTCTATTGGACATTTTTGTCTCTGTTTCAGTGCATCCAATATCACGTTCGATTTGGCTGTGTTGAAAGCATTTCGTACATCTAATGTTGTTATAGTACAAAAGCCTTTTCATGATTTGGCTTCCATAGCAATTTTGACTACCTCATTTATAGCATCCACAGTGCATCTATCTTTAGGAAAACCATACTGATTGGGAGAT
This sequence comes from Phormia regina, assembly GCA_001735545.1. NCBI lineage: Eukaryota > Metazoa > Arthropoda > Insecta > Diptera > Calliphoridae > Phormia > Phormia regina. The sequence continues at coordinate 4,288 of MINK01181470.1, forward strand.
AAACCTCCAATTTCATCAACTTGTTAAGTAAGTCTGTCTAATATTATATACTCAACTAGTTTTCCGAGTGAATCTAGCATGCACTGCGGTCGATACGAGCTAAGTTCATGCCTCGCAAATTATTTTTAAAACCGTATTTGGTATACCATCAGGGCCAGGACATTTGTCTGCTTTTAATTCCTTACTTGCTGATTTCAATTCCTCAATACTCAGTTGCTCAAAACCATTTACTTGCACTGGTTCTCTAGACTTGTGATCGTTATGTAAGGAGAACAGTGTTTCAACTATAGTTTTGACCCAACCTTGTTCCTTAATACCCGGTAAAGGTTTCATCGCACCTAATTTCTTCATAGCAATTTGATATGGTTTTCCCCAAGGATCCACATAAATTTCCTTGCAGAGTTCCATCCAACACTTTCTTTAACTACTTTTGATAGTCTTACTTAATTCTTTCCGAGATTTTTTGAAATCCAGTCTTAGAGATCTATCTATCTTTCACTATCTCTTTATCTATCGATCTAACTAATGAATGTAAATTCTATCTATCATACCATAAGGCGGAACTGCCTTATGGTATTACTTCGTCTTTTCTTTCCTGCCGTCATCCACTCAGTTCCTGGCTTCGAGATATTTGCCGTTATAACAGGCTCTTTTATAGTAATCCCCTCTCGCGAAGGTCTCTTCGGTGCTTCGATACTAGATATAACATCTGTGGGATGCCTACTTCTCTTTGCCTCGCTTTTTCCTTCAGCAGCTTTTGGAGACGTCTGTGTGAATTGACTGCTACATTTCTGAGGTGCAGAATCTTCATATTTTTCGTCTCGAGCTTTATTATAAGTAGCTCTAATTGATCTTACCTTTTCATTAATGGCGTGGTGAACGTTATTCCTATTTTTAACGTAATCCATAAAGTCGACAATCAATTCTCCTAACTTGGTAAAAGCATCATTGTTGCATTCGTTTATATCCACATTCTTTCCAAGGTTTACTGGCGTTTTCGTGTTCTCCATGTTTGAGGTTGGAGGAGTTCTTTTTATAACAGAGCTTCTAACGAAAGGACTTTGCTCTTTATGTTGGTTGTCTATCGATCCTATCTATCTATCTCATCTATCATATCATATACTATCTATCTTCTATCTATCTAATCTATCTTCCTCTATCTATCTATACTATCTATCTATCTATCTATCTTATCTATCACCTATCTATCTATCTATCTTCTATCTATCTATCTATCTTATCGTATCTATTCTACTCTATTCTATTATCTATTGAAAGTCTGCTCTTATTATCTATCTACTATCTATCTATCTATCTATCTATCTATCTATCTATCTATCTATCTATCTATCTATGAAGCTGTCAATCTATCTGTTCATATATCTAACGAATGTAAATTCGTTAGCACCCTAATGCTCCTCAAAAAAAAAACTTTTTGAAACAACGACAAAAGCATTGAATAAAAAAACTCCCACTTCAATTGGCGGTGCAAGAGGAAGACCATAAGTTGTGAATACAAGTTCAAGCATGTTCTCTCATGTGGCATGATATTTTTTCAGTGAATACACTGATGTACAAATGAACGCCTTTGAACAAGACTTGAATCATAATCATATACTACAATCCACAACTTAATTATTATATGTAAGAACACAAGTATATATTTTTTTTCCAACTATTTTGTTAACAATTGGCTGATCTTCAAAATATATATTTTTTTCTTTTAGGAAGTTGTTCTGTTAAATTTAAATATTTTAATATGCTTTCCTTAGAATTAACTTTTTCTAAAAATATATATTTAATTTTAAGCTTAAATTGTACACAAACAATTTCCCCCACTTCCAAAATTGTATTAATTGTCTTTAAAAATATTCTTTTGTCTTTTGAATTCTTTTTTTGTGATTTCTATTTATTCCCGGCAAGAGGAGTTTCCTCGTCATGCATACATACAGGTGCATTTCCAGAAATGTTAGAAGTTCAAGAGCATGCATGATGATGGCACGTTTTTCTATTCTTTAAATTTCTTCCGTTTGTTGTTGATTAGAAAATTGATCATGTGTGTGGTCGAGGTTTTTTTTCCTTTTTTTTATTATTTTGCTGTTCTTTGGTTTTGGTGATTGTGATTGTGCTTGAGCTACTTGGTGAATGTTTAATTGGAAAATTGTATTTATTATTTTGATATGATATTTAATAATTATTTTGTGGGATTATTTAGTCATTAGAAAATATTAATTATAAGTTGAATTTAATTGGGAAATGTTTTTATATAAATAATAGTGAATATAACAAGAAATTTAGAGGAAACTTAGAGATTTTTCCATTTGCTTATTACATTTGAAAACCCCCACCAAATGTAACAAAAATTTTTTTTAACAAAACATTTTGTTTTTTCAAATAGTACCACAGACCAACAGCAAATGTTTGTCCAACTAAACAAATCACGATCATTATAAAGACATTGCAAACAACACACAAAAAACAAAACATAACAAAAACAATTGATTACAAATGATTGAAACATTGTTGTAGACAAAATGTTTAGTACAACAATGATAAAAAAAAACAAATACAAATTGTAATTTACAAGACTTTTATACAAGTCAGGGTTCAGTGATTTTTCAATTCACTAAGTTTCTTTTTGACAAAAACATTTCTGTTTTAAAAATTGTTGGCAATTTGTCAAAACAATGTTAGATCTTTATGTTGTGATCTTAAGACATTATTGTAAATGTGATAAATTAGATGATTTTAATGTGAAAAAGCTTCTGGTTTTTATAATATCTAACATTATTTTAGACCTTTAAGGCACGATCATTAAATAAACATTTTACTAAATATCGCAGTAATTAATTGTACTAAATTCGGTAACATAATAATGTCATAGTATTAAGTATAACATATGTATTTGTGTGTAGAGTTTCAGATAGAGAGATAAAAATCTCTGAGAGAAATTATAATAAAAAAGTTATATTAATAACAAGATCTATTGCTCTCACAACATAAAATTTGATAAGAGAGTCCCAAAATAATTTAACTCACTTTAATATGATTAATTTTGCTTTAGAAATTAATTAAAATAATATTATAAAGTTTAATATTAAAATAATAAAAAAAATTGGCAAATTATATATCATAACTTTCTCCTTACTCTCACTCTCTATCTCTCTCACTATGATTAATCATATAGCAATTAATCATATTATTGATAAATAAATTACTGAAATCTAAATTTAATTATTGGCACACAGAAGAAAAACTTACTCATCTTCAACATATTATGTTTGTATAGCAAACACAATATGATAACAAAGCAGCAAATAATTATTGTTGCACGCAATTAAATAATTTTTCATCATTAGCTTTACGCCACTTAATCATTATTAAATATCAATTTAATTGAAATGTCCTCAATATAACAAAATAGTCTAATGAAAATTAAAAACTAAAAATAGCTGCCATAATAAAAAATATTAATAATTTATTTAAACATTGATACAGTTGTCAATTTTAAAAATGAATTTTCAATATTTTTTAAATTAAACTTTAACGTTTTTAAAGTGTTGGTTATTAAAAAATATTACTAAAGAAAATTAAAAAAAGTTCGGTTCCATCACAAAGAAAGATCAGTTAACGCCTATTGACCAAATAACTAAATGATGGAAATAAATAATTTCCATAAAAAAATATAAAGAAAATAAAAATATAAAATTCCTAACTGGAAACAAGTTTCTTAAAGATATTCCTTCTACAAAAAAATATTAAAACGTACACACGATCTAAATAATTGATAAATATTGTAAGGTAGATGGAATCCTCTCCTGTGGCAACTTTTTTTTAAATATTTGTTTATTTCGTTCATTTTTTTGTTACAGCAACTAATTTATGTTGGTGCCTTGATTACTGCCTCTATGCCGATGATTAAAAACTAGAATAATTTTGTTATTATTACATACTTACATACATACATATGTATTTGTATGTTTGTATTCCTTCTCTGTTATACATATAGTTTTTAGTGATCAATGATAAGAAACGCTTGATGACAGTTAAAGTGAATGACGTTTGATATTAAAGTTCCAAGTTTTAGATTGAAATTAAGAACGTGTCTTTGTTGAAACCTGGAATTAAGCCAAAGTATTTGTTTGTATTTTTAAAAGAAAAAAAATATATAAATATTTTTTTTAAATTACCACGTCTTTGCTATCACCAACTATCATCAATGACTTTGGCTACTGTTTGTTATTTCTTACAGTAATAAAATCTAAAATTAATAATTGGTACAATAATAATAGGGAATTTATGGGAAAATACATAGATACCACAAGTTAATGTCTATGAATTAAATATGTGAATAATGATTTTTGTAAAATGAAATCAACGTTGTTCTTGATGTTACTGTTAAGGAGTTGATGATAAGTTTAGTAGTATTTTTTTTTTTTAAATCAATACAACATGTATTTAGGTTTAAATTAAGTTTGAAATAAAAATAATGATTTTATTGCTATTAGGGATGCCAAACGGTTTAATTTTTGCAAATCTCGGGATTAAGTATTTTATAATTTCAAATCCCGGGATCTCGGTATTTTTCAGGATTTATTTTTTAAATGAAAACACATTTTTAATATAAGAAAAAATAAATTGTTTATACATCTCTACAAGCGAAAAAATACGAAAGTGATTCGAAATGTGACTTAAAAATAAAAGTATATTAATTTTGTAGAATTTCTTTAAATATTTTTATATTCTGTCTTTCCGTATGTTAATTTTTTGTATTGTATTTATGGCAATAAACCCCTTAAATCCCGAGACTTTTTCGTACAATCCTGGGATTCAGTATTTCTTAATCCTGAAAAATCTCGGGATTTTCGGGGTTGGCATCCCTAATTACTATACAGACAAAAAAAGAAAAGAAAATAATTTATTAAAAAAAATTATTCCTAAATGATTACAACTACTAAAAACTATAAAAATTAAAGCAAAATAATTTCTAACAATTAAAAAATTTATTAAATCAATTAAATTGATGATTAAGTAAATGAAAACTTTTAATAAAAATAACCCTTTATATCCCAACAAAAAAGGAATAGAAAATGCGTTGAAAAAGTCAATGAATTGAACACTGAAAATGAGAGAGAAGTTCTTTTTCTCACCCATGGTTGTCATTGGTAGGATGTTGCCCTTTTAAACTTCTTGTTCATTGCTTTTGAAGTAATTCCCTTAAAACTAAGTTTATAAAAAATTTTAATAAAAATTAAAACAGAATTTATTACCTTTTTTTCTTCAAAAATTCATTTAATTTCACTTTTTGGATGTGATTATTAAGAACTTACAAAAAAGGTTCAAAATATGTACTTTGTTCCACTTTTGAAGTGGTGCGAATATTATTTTTTGGAAATTCCTGATGGTTTTTTGTTTATAACTAAATTTAGAGGAAAAATTAAACAATTGTGCACAATGGTCCCAAATTGATTTTTATTATTATTTTCTTTAAATAATTCCGTAACTTATGATCCATTTAGGTGCTAGCAAATACATTTAGTGAAGTACAGGCTCTTAGCAGATCACATGGAGGAGGGTAAACATCCAAAATTGGTAGCTTCGGATATGTAATTATTTTTATTATTTTTAATTCGCCAAACATTTATTTATAACATAAAAGTAAAGAAAATAATAAAGGTATTCCAATGAATTTTTGGCAACATTTAGATAGAAATGTTCTTAAATCGGGGTTATTAAAAAAGTTCCTACTTTAATGTACCAAAATGCCCAATATCCCAGTCCAGAGAAAACTTGTTTCAAAAATTAACTTTTTTCATTAAAATGATCATCCAGCCGTTGTAAAAGTCTTTTTTTAACCAAATTATGAAGCTATATTTTCATTGTTTTTTTTTTTTTTTTTTT
>MINK01181482.1:5497-16759 GCA_001735545.1 Phormia regina
TTAAAATCAAATATATTTGTTCATAACATTTAATTTAAAAACAAATAACGATTTGTTAAAAAATATTTTAGTCATAATTTTTTCTGTGCAGTGGGGATAAAAATAAGTACCAAAAAGAGTATAAAATTGGGAAATTATATTTTGTACAAATTCAATAATTCATTATTTATTACATTACACCTGAAAACATGATCTTACATAAGGAATGCTCACAAAAAATGTGTGCATGTTTTAGGCTTATAACTATTGATATTGATGAATCGCAGTTTAAAAACAATTAGACTTATTTGAGCAACAAAATGACTTGAAGTACAATAAACCTTTAATAACAAGAATCTAAAAAAGATCAGATATTTCTTTAAAAACTAAGAGAAAATAGTTTTTTATATTTTATTTAGAACTTGAGATTAACTTAACCGTCTTTAATATAAGTATAATCTAAAAAAATTGCTCTTATTTTTCAATTTCCATAAACGGATTATACGCACAATCGTTTTTTATACAAAGTCCTTAAATGTATTCCTAAATGAATTAAAAACCAAAGAAGATTCAACATTTTTATAATTACTTAATATTTAAAAAAAAAATTATTTATAAAATAGCATTAATTACGAAGAAATTAATCATATTAAAAATAGTGTAGAAAGGAATAAAAGACATTTTAAATTATAATTTTTTGATACTATTTTGAATAAAATCAAAATTGAATAAAAAATAACGATTTTTCACGAAAACTGGAGTCAATTAAAAATAGCTTAAAGGTTAAGAACTCATCAATACATTGCATACTAATAGCCATAGATTTTTTCATTTTTTAAAACAACATTTTCTGATAATGAATATAAACACCTGCTAATAATGAAGTTGTTTTATGTATATTAAACTCAAAATTTAGCCAAGAAAATTATAAATCATAACAAAAATATAATATTAATATTTTTAAATAACATAAACGCCTTTAAAATTCATATTTATGAATATTAAAATATACTATCAAAAAAATCACAACCTTTATATGCAAACACCCATTAAGTTTTTGTATTTCAAATAAAATCCACACACATTACTAAATAAAATATTATGATTACCTAGTCAGATATTAAAAGGTTCATTCATAATATTTAACAAAAGTTTTTAACAGCATTTAATTTTAATATTTATTGTTTTAATCAATCATTTTTTGAAACATTTATTTGCGAACTTTTTTTGTTCACTTCGTTGTTTTATTTTTAATTTATTTTAAAATAAAATGACCTCGTTAATATTCAAATATTTGTATATAAATTCTAAAAAAATTAAAAAAGCAAAAAAAAGGAATTGTAATGGTTTGGGCATTTTTATCACTTTCTTTTAAATATTATAACGGCACGTTTATATATGTACATATATGTAAAAACGAGCTTGCTGCTTAAGTCTTTTGTTTTGCTTTTCATATTATTATAAGTTTTTATATTTTTAATAATAGTAATTCTTTTAGTTTTATTTATTTAAAATCTTATAAACTAATGTAAATTTTATACATTAGGTAGCCTTTTTCTTTTTGCTTTTGTTTTCTTTATACAAATTGGCTTGGAAACATCATTTGTAAAATGTTTTAAAAAATATGATAATAAAATTTTATTTACAAAATAAATAAAATATTAGGTATTATATTTTAAAATGTATAGGCATTAATTTTTAATAACTTGAATCTTCCAAGTTGGAAGCTATAATATAAAAGTTTGGAATTTATATTTTATAATCGAAATTTCTCAGAACTCTATATAGTTCTAAATATAAAATTTCTGATGTTCTGAAATGTTTTACTGCTTGTCAAAATTTTGTATCGCAGTTTTAGTTCAATAGTTATTAAAATATCTAGTTATATCCCCTACTTTCTTGCAACCATAATAGAGATCTTGGAGAACCACCCAGAAACACAAAATTTCGTACAAATATTTTTTCTTAGGTACTCTTAAGGAACGTTTTAATATTTTCAATTTCAGAAGTAGAATGAAGGTAAGAACAAATGTTGATAGAGAGCTAGCTAAGAGACTGGAGACCGTGGGTTCAATTCCCACCAGAGACTTCTCTCTGCTTCTCAGCAACGAACTGATAGCCCATTTTACTAAATTGACCAATAAATAAATAAATAAATAAATAAATAAATAAATAAATAAATAAATAAATAATTAAGTAAATAAAATAAAATAAACATTGTTTTTCTAATGACTTTTGTCCACCACCAGCTATGAAATTAGTCTGTCATTCTTCAAAATTATTAGACTCATTATATGTTCTACGATTTCCCTCCAATTAAATATTACTAGTTCCATTCAATTGTGGCCAACGTTTTCAAATGCCATTGAATCTTCTAATATATTTGGTTATCACCCAATCGCTCTTATCTCAAAAATCACTTTGAACATTATAGTTGACTCGCAATTTTCAATTAAACTGATAGTTCTTAAAACATAATCACAGATCATTTTCTATAAATGCATTCAATAAAGGATTTACCTAACAAATGACCTCAAACTAAACCCCAATAATATAAACCTAAACAAATATTTAATATAAATATTAAGAGAACTGTAATCATTTGGCAAAGCTAAATTTTATAAATTAAAGAGAAAAATTAATACATTTTTCTCATTTTCCAAAAATGAACGTTTGTTTTCCTCTCTCTACATAACAGAATTTTCTTGATTCATTCATTTTTACTCTCAAGCTAAAGTGATCACTTGACGTCAGCCGCAAGTTCATTTTACTTTTTTCAAAGAGTTTTTTACTCATGGCTTCAATCTACATTCATTTTCATTTTATTTGGTCTTTTCTCAAACCCAATGACGGCAGCAGAGATCATTATTGTTGTAAATGTTGTGACTGCAATAGCTGCCACACCATTAAAAGAAAAAGAAATACAAATGATAACAAAAACAATAACAACTATGTACAAAAGGAAAAAAAATCGTAAAAAAGCTTTTATTTTCAATAGCGTAAAACGAGCGTAATACTTAAGACGATTGCTGCAGCAAATGCTAATAATAAATGTTTAAATATGAATGAGTGAATGTCTGGTGTTTGGCTGTTGCTAGTGGAATGGTATTTTTTTTCTTATTGTTGTTTTATTGTTGTTTTCACATCAAAGTTAACGCATACAATGATATTAGTAGCAACAATGAATGACTTAACCAGGGATTTTATATCACATTCATTTTTAGTTGTTGTTGTTGTTGTTGTTCCTGTTTTAATCACAAGCATAATAAAAACAGAGCAAAATAGCTACAACAACAACAATTATTATTATTATTATTACAGCCTGTTTAAATAACAACTTTTTCTCTGGCTCTAAAACCAAAAACAACACAGGTTTTTGTTTTTGTGATTCATTTTCTTTATTCATTGTAGTCTTGGAGTCTTGAGAGTTTCTTTGTGTTTGTATTTGTATGTTTTTAGTCTTTTTTTGTTGTTGTTATTAGTATTGTTGCCGTATAAAACAAATCAAAGGCATTAATATATCCGTTACTGTTACTCTGATTTTGTTACTGCCTTTGTTGCTGTTACTATTGAAATTGTTGTTGCTACAGCGGCGACTGCTTTTGCTGCTGCTGCTGCTACCTTCGCTTTTAGCTTAAGACGTAGCTGTTTGTGGCGTCGTCATCAACCTCTACGATTTAACACTCACTGACTGCAATTGGCCATTAGATAGCTAGAGCTCTAACGTTTTACTTGGTGGATGGCTTAAATTCGTTTGTTGGAGGTTCATTCAGAAGGTTTTATATATCCGTTCGTTTAACATTTGGAATTCAGTTTGGTGCTTAAACGCGGGGCGCGAATTTCGTTCTCTGGATAAGCTGAAAAACCGTGGTTTGGCGTTTTTTCTTCTACAACACATTGGATTATTAATTATTTTTTTTTTCCGAAATTAATTCAATCAAACAAAAATCACAAACATATAAAAAAAATTATTTGCAAAAAAATAGCGAAAAAAAAGAAACAAAAATTTTGAAATTAAAATTTTCAACTTGAATGGTTACATACATAATTTATAATAACCATTTTTAAATAATTGTTGCTTTTGTCTACCAACCAACCTACCAACTAATCAACAACAACTACAACTACTACATCATTGTAGAAAATAAAGCAGTTTCATAATTAAACTGCAACTGTTTTTACGAAATAATTGTAAATTCGTTATAAACCAAGTCGGTGAAAAAAAAGCAATAAAACGAATTTTTAATCAAAGTGTTTATGGAAAATTAAAACAGCGAAACAAATTTTATTGTTGTTGTCTAAAAGAAAATTTAAAATAAAAAAAATAAAAATAAAAGTGTTTTCATTTAAAGTTGAAAATAAAAATTAAAAAAAGAAACATAAAAATCCAATTAGGATATTTAAAACGAAACAAAAAGCTCTAACAATGTCGGTAAAGTGGAAATTTAACCTTCTGCTAGCAGTATCCTTTTTATTTGTGGATTTACAATTATCAGCAGCAGTGCGTATAGCAGGACAACAACCGCAACGTTTAAAAGGTAAACTAATAAAAACCAACAAAACAGGATAATTTAATTAAAATGTTTAAATAAAAATTAAAAAAGAGGAACTGTTATAAAAAGTAAATAAAAAGGACTATTTAAAAAATATAATTATAAAGGTCCTTGAAATAATAACCAAATTCAAAAAAAAACAAGAAACTCAAAAATAATTTGTAAAAAAAAATACAAACTCTACAGAAAGTAAAAAAGTTAAAAAGTGAAAATATTAAGTTTTGTTATTTATTCTTTAAAAAAAGTAAAACAAATTAAAAAATCACTAAAAACAAAAGATTTAAGAAAAAAACTCAATAAGAAAATTACAGGCAAACAAAGCTTTAAAACAAAAGACTTAAGTAAAGAACTCTGTTAATAAATAAAACAATATAAAAGAAAAGAATTTTTAATAAAATTGAAAACATTTAATTATCATTTTTTTTTTAACAGCTTTCGAAATTAACGAAAGCTGATGCAAAAAATATTTATTAAAAGTTGATCTTTTAAATTTTTTGAATTATTTTTTAAGAAACAAAAAAAGAAACAATTACAAATGTTCCCGCTAAAGGTTTTTAAACTTTTCTTAATTTGCATTTTTGTTTAAGAATTCTAAAACAATTTTGTATCATCAACAATTTCAATATTTAAATTATTAAAAAAAATATATATTAAGAAATATTTAAAATGTGAAAATCAAAGAATATGAATTTTAATTAAGAAGAAAATTATTTCAATATACTTTTCTCAATTATGACAATTTTTTAAAAATAAAAGAAAATTTCATTATTAAAATAAAAAATTCATGTAAAGTTTTAAAAATTTTATTTTGAGTCCAAAAATTGGATTCATATTCACAAAATATGAAGTAATCTATCAAAAATTACTTTAAATCATAATCATAATTTTTTTAAATGTATAAACTAAAAAGTGATACAAAAAGAAATAAAATTTCTGTGACACAGAGTTTCTATGTCTAGTCAGATTAGTACCCAGTCTCTAATTTACAAATATTACTGAAGTTGCGCTATATATTAAAGCATATCTTGAAAACGGCTTGTCAGATTTTATTAAAAAATATACAAAAAATTTGCATTAAAACCGCTATCAAGTTGTCCATATATAATTTTTTAATACAACTAACAATTTTAATTAACAATTTTAATTAAGATATTAAGTCCATTATATAAAAAAAAAGAAATTTTTTTGCAAAATTTCAAGAAAATATTTTCTTTAAAAATTCATAAAATTTCGAAAGTGTAAAAAAAAAATAATTTTTTTATTATTTGATTAAAAAGATAAATATCTTGTAAATTGTAAAATATAATTGATTAAAATCAATGTATAAGTTTTGATTTTATGCACAAATTCGTCAAAATACTCAAATTTTTTAATTTTTCGATGCAACTTTTCAATGAGTATTTTCACTATTTTGAGAATAAATTCAAAAATAATGCATTGATTTGAATCAAATAAATCTTATTTTAGTGGCAACAAATTTGTCCTTATGATTTAAGATTAATAATTTTCAATTTTTAACACTTTCGAATTTTTATGATTTTTTAAAAAATTTTAATTTTTAAATTTTGTATAAAATGTTTTTCTATAATGAGGGCTTAATATCTCCATAACTATTGACTATATCAAAAAGCAGAGTAGGAAAAACTTGACACAAATTTGAATAGAAATTTTTTCATATATAATTGAATAAAATCAGACAATTGTTTTTCGAGATATGCCTTAATGTATAGTGCAACCTCTTTAATTTAACAAATCGCCATTTATCCCCAACAAAATTAAAGTCCTTAAATACAGTTGAATAAAAAAAACCGTGTCGCAGAATTTGAGTCTCCCTATATTATTACAGTTCATGTAAAATTATATAAAACTATTATTTTTTAATCTAAAAATTACTTTATACCCACAAAAAAGTCTGTATAACTTTTTTAATTATAACAATTATTTAATTAATTAAAGTTCATTTTTTTACTAAAAATGAACCAACTTATCGCCTTTCAATTATTTTTCTTATTGTATTAATTTTTTAATAACCTTAAGGAGATTGTTGCTACCATATATTCAAGAATATCTCAAAAAGGTCTTTATTCAAAAAATTATGAAAAATTTGAATTAAAACTGTGTTTATATTTTTCCTACATCACTTTTTAATAAAATCTACAGTTATGAAGATATGAAGCCCATTTTCTGAAAAAAAATATATAAATATTTTCAATTTTTTTCAAAAAAATCTTAAATGCCAATAATTCATTTTTTCTCTTTTAAATGTAAATCTAAATTTGTTGCTAATAAAATGATACAAAATTAATGCGTAAGAAATGTGTTCTATTTTTTTTAATGTATTTTGTGAATGAGTATTTTCACTAATTTGTGAATAAAATAAAAAGTTATGCATTAATTTTAATAATATAAATTATATTTTATTTGCATTTAATTTATTTTTATGACTAAAACATAAAAATTTGGATTTATGTCATTTTCGAATTTTTATGATTTTTTGAATAGAAAAAACAAAAAAAAAATCTATTAAATGTTGTATAAAAATTCATTGCAAATTTCACTTAAAGAAAATTTAAATTTAACTTTTTTATATTACAGCAAATATATCTTTATGACTAAAACATAAAAATAAGAATTTATGTTATTTTTAAATTTTTATAATTTTTTGAAAAAAAAAAAAAAAATCAAATGAAATTTTTCTTGAGGATTTTAGTTAATTTTTTTTTTTTTTTTTTTGTTCTTTGAAAAAATTAAACAATTCATTTTCAATTAATTGCTTCAATTATAGTTATTTTGAAAAAAGTAGAATAAAGGCTTAGTTCTTATTAAAACAGTGCATCCAAAATGACTGAGAAACTCCGTGGCGCAAATTTGTTCATTATTTTCTACCATGGAAAAAACCAATATTGTTTTAAAATCAACAGCCTTTATTTTTCTTTATGCTTTCTGATTTATATGGTTCCAAGACCCTACAGTGAACGAATCCTTTCGATATATTACAATAATAATTTCGTGCACAAAACGCATTTGAAAATTATTTCATTCTTCTCAATATAAATGTCCAGCCATATCATAAAACTCTGAAATCTTTATTTAAGATAGAAATGTTGTATAAACTGATGAACTGATTGTAATTAAATTCAATAAATTCAATAATAAAATTTTGTTTTAAATTTCTTAATAACTAACGTCCAACAACAATTTTTATTAATTAAAGGTGGACAAGCGGACAGACATTGATTTGCCAATAAAATAATTAAAAAAATGCCAAATTTCGCTTTTTAATATATAAATATAGAGGAAAGTTTTTAAAATGGAATTCTTTATTAAAAATTTTTGAATAGAAAATACAACTTTTTTCCTGGAACATAAACTAATGTACGCTGTATTAATAATAGTCTACAAATTACTTTAAAATTTATAGTTTAGATTAGATTTTATTACACTATATCTGATCGAATTGCTTTGATTTTAAATAGCAAATTGCTTAGGAGAACTACAAATAATCTAAGTGAATTTCAATAAATTTATGTTAATACTTGTTAAGTTATGTTGATGTCATAGACATACATTTTAAGGGCTGTTAAATAAATTGTTTTATAATATTATGGTCACTGCCGTAATTTATATAATTGCAAGTACAATATTATAGTTAAAATAATCAGTTACATGTTACCGTAACGATATTATGTTGGTAATAAAAATAGCTTTGTCGCAATTATTTGTTTTAATAATTGACAAGTCATGAGGATGTCTTAGAATAATGCATCAGGCATATATACATTATTATTTCATAAATTTATATTATTACAAGTAACAAAATTTAGTCACCCTAACAAAATTATATTGGTAATAAAAACAAAATATGTTTGTTACAATTATTTGTGAAATATAATTGTATTTTCCACATGAATATGATAGCCACTAATTATGATTATAGTTATAAGGATGATAGTGTTTGCAATAAATTGAATATAAAATTGTACTTTTTGTTCCGTAATTGTACTTAAGTGTTAAGTACTTGTTCTGTTCCATACTTTTCATTATTGATAGACACAAAGAAAGGATATGCAAAACGATTTGTCGATCTGTATAGAACTGAAAAAAAAAATATATTTTATTTTCTTAAGATCTTCCTTCCTTTAAAGAGATTTACGAAAATATAAAATATCCACAAAACAAATTGTTTATGATTAATTTTTATATTTAAAATTTTCTTATTTAATTTTATTTAAACCAATTTTTATTATTCACCTTTTAATACCAGCAAACTTTTTTTGTGTTTAAGTAGCACGAAAAAATCATTCACTTTAGTGCTTTATTTAGTTTATTGATAAATTGTTTTATGATATTATAGTTACGGCAATAATTTATATAATTGCATTAACAATAAACAGTCACATGTTATCGTAAAAAAATGATGTTTGTTTATTATAAATTGTTTTATAATATTATAGTCACTACAATAATTTATGTAATTACACTAAAAATAAATAAATAAACTTGTCATCGTAACCGAATTATGTTGCTAGTAAACATAAAATAGTTGTATATACAAAAATATATTATTTCCTTTATTGCCTAAACCAAATGTAACACTCAATAACTCATTTTTTATTTAAAAAGAATTTAATTTAAAAATGGATTGAAAATTAATTTTACTTAATCCAATTTTTATATAAAAGTTTTTGATTTTTTAAATAAATTGAATAAATCCAACTTTTAATAGCAACCAACTTTTATTTGTGTTTAAGTGATACCCAGAAAACATTCTCTTTCGGTAGTCTTTTAGTTTATCAATAAATTGTTTTATAATATTATAGTCACTGCAATAATTTATATAATTGCCCTAACAATAAACAGTCACATGATATTGTCATGAAATTATGTTTGTTAATAACTTTTAAATAGTTTTAATATTAAAATATATTTCTTAGCAAATTTTTTCTTTTAAAAAAGGATTTAGTCCAAAATTAAAACTTTATTATGTTTAACCTAATTTTTTTTTTATCAAAATGTAATAGATTTCCGAAATAATTTTAATAAAATCCCCTTCCTAATAAAAGCACTATGTTTTGTTTTTACTTAAATTAAAAAAAAAAAAAATCATTAATTCATGTCGTCAATAGTTAGACTAACAATGACAACTTATTATTTGTAAAAAAGAAAAAAAAAATTATATAAAAAAATGAAAGTTTATATTTTTTTCTTTATTTTTCAATTCAATTGATAAAGAGTGAATTGTTTTTGAAAATAATAAACAATACAGAAAATAAAGAAATATATAAATTTATTTTTTTTTATAATAAATGAAAACTTAAAGTTTTATTTTTTCAAAAGGTTATAAACGTTTTTTCTCTATCTCTCTCTATTATTTTCTAGCATAACTAAACTTTTGTTAAAAGCATTGTTTAGTTAAAGTTGTGTTTTGTTAAATATTATAATATAAAGAAAAAAAAAATAGTTGAGAGGTTAATTTAAATATTAACATTGAAAAGGAAAATATAAATTTATATAAAAGAATTTAAAGGGATTAAAGATTATAAGAGTATTTAAATTATATATTTGTTAAAATACTTAACAAAGGCCAATACAATTTAAAAACAAAAAATTAAATAAATAATTTTTATAAAAAAATTTAAAAAATTGTAAATATAATATGCCTTAATATTAATAAAAATTTATGCCATTTATTCAATCCTAATATAAATATATATATCAATCTATTACCAAATTCCTCTTATTAACTATTAAAATTAATTACTTATATGATTAACCAAATAAATATTTCTAAAACTTGTTCTATATAAACATCGATTTTTTTTTCCTATTAAAAACCAAAATAAAAACTTATATGTATAGCAGCCGTTTCAAAAGCATATTTAAAATTTTTTGTTGGTAATTCAATTAAATTGACTTAAATATAATTTATGTCTTACAAATTTATATTTAAATACTATAAATATGAGAGACATAAAATAATACATAAATTTATGTTACGGGAAATAGTAATTTAAATTCATTTTCATTGAAATTCTTAAGTCTGTTTTAAAATTTTATTTAATAAAATTTTTTCAAATATAATTGCTATGAGAAAAACCAGTTTAAAAAATTGCTATTTTATAAAACACTTGCTTATTAAAAATATTTAGATTTATTATTGGTGTTTTTTTTAATAGAAATTGCGTAAATAATTATAGGTTGTTGGAAAAATTTGCGCTTAATAAATTATTAAAAAAAATTGGACAATGATTTTATATTAAATTAATAAGAAAAAAATTAAGGGGCATTTTTTAGTAGTTTAAACCAGGGACCGTAAATAATTTTTACTAAAAAATTTTAAACTTAAAACATCAGAATAATCTAAAAATGTTAAAAATAGGCAAAGGAACACTTTCGAATTATGCAATAAATTTTTATTTTTATAAAAAAATTCAATAAACAATAATTATTTTTGTTAAAAAAAGAATTTTATTAAAAAATAAAAGTATAAAAATAACCATTAAATTATTATTTTTATTAAAAAACGGTCCCTGGTTTAAACTTACTAAAAATAAAACGAAAGAAGAAGGTATAGTCGGTTAAGACCGACCATATGATACCCTACACCATTGCCTATGTGTACCAAAATTCGGAAAGTAACCATTTATGGAACTACACTTGTATTAAATGGAAAGTAAAAAATACTATTACACTAAGATTCACATGTATTTATGCACTTTTTGGTGATTCC
>MINK01181490.1:0-15680 GCA_001735545.1 Phormia regina
AAAATTTTTTCTCTGCGTTACAATATTTGCACAAACACATAATACCCCAACCACATTTGGTAGTGTAGAGTATAAAGAGCTGAAAAAATCATTAATTTAACATTGTGTTGTTATCGGAAGGAAGTACTTAGTGGTGCAAAAGTGCTGCAGAAGTTCTTATTTTTTAACTCGTGGTCGTCATTGGTAGTATGTTCTTCTTTTATACTTCTTGTTCATTGGTTTCGAAGTACTTCTCTTAAAACTCTGTTTGTAAAAATTTTTAACAAAAATTCCGTTTCAGCCTTTTAATAAGTATAGTAAAAATGTTTTAAAATTGTTATAATTTTAAGTTTTTCAAAAAAGTTGAAAATGTTGGTTCCACTTTTGCAGTTGAGAAACAGTTATTTTTTGGAAGCTTTTGACCGTTTTTTTTTTGCTGGGTATTTATAAATTATTTAATAATTATTAAAAATATTTTTTTTTAACAATTATAAGACATTAAATTGGTAATTTTTATTTGTTACAAGAAAAAATTTAATAATAAAATTTAAATAATAATTATTTTGTATTATATAGATCTTGTAAATATACATACATATGTATCCAGAAAAGAAAAAGCAAGTGTTTTTGAAAAAAGTTTTCACCATTTCAAAGGAGTTCTTCTTTCATTCTTTTTTATTGGTTATTTAGTTTTTAGAAGCGAAAATAAATTAATTTCTAGTAGAAATAAATTTAAATAATTACAAAAAAAAAACAATTTTATCTTTTAACAAATCTAAAACAATGTTTCTTTAGAGGAAAATTAAAATGAAAAAAATATAATTTATATTACATATAAATTAATGTCTGATAATGTCTGTCTATTTCTAATTATTTTGCTAAAATGTTAATTTATTTTTCTTTTATTTTAAAAAAACATATAAATTTCATGCACGTTCGCAAATAAATGTCGTAAAAATTAAAAAAAAAAAATAATAATTAAAAATTAAATTAACACCATTTAAAGCGCTTATCAGTTAATAATAAATAAAATATTAAAACTGTATATTATGTTTGATCATGATGATGTCAATAGCAAAATAAAAAAAAAAAAAAGAAATAAAATAAAAGACATATTAACCAAACTAAACGTTTGTATTTGTATTTAAAGGCGTTTGTTTTATTTAATTTTTTAATTTATTGAAATTTTCTTATAATTTCAATCTGTGTGTGTAAATTAACCCGAAATACTCAATGAACTTTTAAACTGGTTAAACCACTTTTTTAATGAATACAATAAACAGATCACAGTCATACATTTTCAAATTTATTTAGGAAATTTGTTTAGTACACAAGACCAACGTTTTGTTAAGACTTTCTTACTAGTAATTTTTATTTATTTCTCTCTTTTAACACACAAACATAGAAGTATTTAAATTAATTTTATACACGTCCGATTATTTTACCGTAAATATGCTCAGCCAACGCACTAGATTTGTAATTAATCCAAAAGAAAAAAAAAATCAACTTGTTTCGTTAAAACTTCATTTGCAACTAAACAACTTGACTTAAACGATCAAAGTAAATACCCTTCCTTTTTTGAGTGTTTGTCGAATTATGTATTTTATTATGTAGAAACGGGGTTGCCTTGTTTTTATTTATTATACAGTTTAGAAAATAAAACAAACCACCACCAATTTCACAGATACAAAACACATACACAAATATTTTACAAAAACCATACAGTACAAAAGCGTTTCTACTATTTAACAATATTAACAATTGTGTTATCGTCAGTTCGAAATAGCGACAAAAATATACTATATATCAAAAAATATAAGTAAGAATACACTCTTTTCTCACACACATTAATAATATAAATCGACAGATTTTGACCAAATGTTAACAATAAATACATATGCATGTAAATATGCATATACATATGTGTATTTACTTGTATATTTAAAGATACAGAAAGGAAAAGGAAGAAGGAAGAAGGAAGAAGGAAGAAGGAAAAATGATCTAATCTATCTATTTTACTGTTTTCAAAATTTTATTTGCAATTGCACTAAGCAATACTTACAAAATTAAAAAAAATATGGAAATAAATTATTTGAAATGATTTTCTGATTTGAAAGTTATTATTTATCAATAGAAAATAGCAAGTTCTACAAAAATATATGCTTATGTAAATTAATATTTATATTAAATAAAAATATTTTTAATACGTATTAGACTAACAAATTACTTAATATGGCTGATAAGAATTAAAAATAAACAAAAGAAAATTTGTAAAAATAAAATAATAATAAAAAAAAAACAATAAATTTTATGACGCAAATAATTCGCTTTACATGTAATTGTTTAGCATATAAATATGCATACATTTTTATATTTAATTATTTAATTGTTTATTTATTTACTTTTTTTTTTTTTTTTTGCAGAGGTAAACCTAGGTCTGTCATTTTTATCATTTTTGTCATTGACTTTTTAATAATCTTATACAATAACACTTTACTCATAAATACGCGAAAAATCATATCATTCAAGTTAAATAGCCTTGATGAAACTTGATAACATCTATATAATTCAATATATTAAAAAATTATCAATATTTTTTTAATACCTATAAAAACGAAAAGAAAAGTCCAGTATTTACAATTAAACATATACAAAATCGTTTAAAGGCAAATTCAAAATAACTGAAATTATTTTATTAACGCCTAATTTCATGTTACAGTTTTTAAAAAAATATTGAGTCTTTTCAATTTCCACTACATGACATGAATTCCTTAGAATTATATTCGTATTATTCTAATAAACAGATAATAAGATAATGTAACTTTAGAATATAAAATTGAATGTAAATGTACTTAAAAACATTAAATGAAATGCTTGCTCCCGGCATGAGCAGTGACTGTTAGTTAAATTTTTTAACGCACAATACTTTATATAGTTGAAGTGCTGCCTAATTTGCAATTGTTCATCGCCAGAACAGAAGACGAAGTCGGAGTATAATTATCGTTGACAACAGCTTAACAAAATAAGTTGGGCGGCTTACAACCGACTTTTTTCATGTACGCATTTTTTTTATAATAAAATTTACAAAAAAAAAAAAAAAAAAAAAAAATAAAAAAAAACCTAATTCAAGGGCCAACCAGTCACTTTAACGCAACGTAGAATGAAGAAATGTAGCGTTGAAATATTTTTGGCAACTAGTCACAAAAGTAAACGTACATATGTTTTTGAACATTATAAAAAAAAAAAAAAAAAAACAAACTGTGTAAACAACCCTGCCTCTTGGTTAATTTTGCATAGTATAATTACCAAAGTTACCGCACATCAACAAAAACAACATTCTTGTATTTTGTTAGTGTAAACTATCCTCCCAATGCAAATGATATGAACAGAAATTGAGAGAATAAATGAGAGGAATAATAAAATGCTCACGAAAAAATTTTACATGGAATACAAGAACAATTTGACAGTAACGCAAGTTGTATCAATAAAAAAATGTAAAAAAGCTGTTCTTACGAGTATACTTTCTAATTAACACTGATGGGACGCTACCAAGAATTTTTTTGTCAATGGCTATAACACACCGGTTGATAAGACGAGTTTGAACAAAAAAAAACAATGAACGGACGAACTTTGTTCACTGGTTACATAGTATATTAGCAAAGGTATCTTCGTAAGAACAGCTGTTTTTACAATTTCATTTGATTACATCTCGCCTTACTGTTCAAATGTTTTTGTATTCCCAGTTAAAATTTTTCGTGGTATTTTAGTCTTCCTCTCTTGTTTATTCTCTCATTTTCTGTTCTAGCATTGACATTATTGGTCGGTAGTTTTACATAAACAAAATACAGAGGGAATTGTTGTTTCTTTTAAGAAAATCGTGTACTTTGTAATATACTATGACTGGTTAGGTCTTTACATAGCGTCTCCACAAGGATTTTATATCTTATATGGTTCAAATTCGTTCGATCAATGAACAAAATTTGTGGCACATGCATTTGGATAGTGGGACCCAAACATGTTCATTTTTGTTCTTGTTCAACACACCATTGTCACCACAATTGTTCGAGGCAACCATAGTATACATTAGAAAGTATACTTGTAAGAACAGCTTGTTTTACAAGTTTTCATTATTACACCTCGCGTTACTTTCAAACTTGTTTTTGTATTTCTATGTAAATTTTCGTGAGATATTTAGTCTTCTCCTTTATTCTCTCATTTTCTGTTATAGCATTTATGACATTTGGCGGTAGTTTTACACTAACAAAATACAAGGCGAATTTTTTGTAGATGTGCGAGTACTTGTAATATATTACTATGGGCAACCATGTCTGCTCATAACGTCATTTTGCATGTGAAGCAGGGCGCAAAGTATCGAAGTGACACTGTCAGCAAGCAAAAAATTTATGATTTGCTTGAAAAATGTTCTGCCACTCAAAACAAAATGGACCAAAATTGTATTTTCTCTGCCGACGTTTGTTCATTGGTGCGAACAGAAAAAGGCATATAGACGGTACGTTATGTTGTTTTATTTATTTTCGATTTCAGAGTGTGTAGATAGTCGCCGTGGTACCATAGACATGTACAGTGTTACCATTATTAATATTTGCGACCACAATATTTAACAATAAAATTCTATTTTAACAACAATTAAAATGTTTGCAAACTTTGTATATTAAAATAATTAATATAAGATAATAGAAAAAATAGTTATTGCAGTAAAAATACTTGTTTCTTCCCAATTAATGAAAGAAATTTATATTTTTTTTTTTTATTTTATTTTATATGAAGTAGTATGAAGGCTAATATAATTTTGTTAATATTGATATTTAATTGATATGTAAAGAAATCCTGTCTCTCTTTTTTTTTTTAACTATTTCATATGAGAAGTATGAATATATTTATAAATTTTGTTTTAACATTGATATTTTATATTGAGAATTATTAGCTTTAAAGGCGATTTCGGCTTCTCATACGAGCTACGGCTTAAATTATCAATCTATTAAACAACCAAACTATATATAATTTTGTTCCTTTGTAGAATGTAAGAATCATATATATGTTTTCGAAAGAATAAGGAAATATCTTCCTCCAATCACCTATTATAATTAGAATAGTATAATGTGATCTAAAATATTAGGACCATAATTTTCAGGAGAAATGGTGATTCAACTAATTTAGTGAACCATATATTGTATTATTTATATATTATTAGTGTATTAAAAATGCATTATATTAGAATTTTAGGTATATTTGTCAGAATGAGTAATGACCATCCTTCTCTCTTCGGTTATTACATTTATGTTTTAAATGTGTCGAAAAGTGATTATAATTCGACTTGAGACCATCCTAAATCCTCTACACACATATGCATATTACTGTAATCAAAAGACCATGCTAAAGTACGTCACAACATACCGATCCAGACCTATTACATAAAATCCTAAATTAAATAACTCGAAACATATGCTGAAGATATTCCACTATCTATACATGAGGTACTTTCCCAGAGTCATTATGAACTAATTTTGATGGAAGGGTAGGAACACATTAGATATATGATTAATATAATAGGAATTAATCTAAGATACGTTGTTTTAAATAATTGGTGATAATATAAAAACATCAACCATCGACATTCGTGGCGATCTATTAGAATGTTATAACCTTTATTTCATCCACTGTTTTGTATTATGTTTTGACCCGAACTTTAGATGTTCAATTTAACAACAGAAAATATTTTCTAAATTGAACCTTCATATTATGCGAACGTTTTGTTTCAACAAACCAACAGAATATGTTGTTTTTTTGTTATATTTTAATTTTATCCTATCGTGTTCTGAAACTTAAGTTAAAGAATAACTGAAAAGAATTATTTTGGATTATAAATTAACATAAAGATAATGGTTCATAGACTAAGACTTTGCGTTATTATTGAAATTTAATTTTAAACTCATTTGTTTAAACTGGGAAAGTTAGTATTTAAAACTTTAGATTTTTTGTATAAACGGGGCCTTAAAGTAATTAGATATCTTTCTTAGTAAAATTTAAATAATAATATTGAAAGAAAAATAATATCGAGAGTATAACATAATAAAAAAAAAAATATATTACAAATCTAACGTGACACATAGTGTGAATGAAGAATTATCCAAATGTGGCCTGGGAATAATTCATTTTATCTATCCAGAAACTTTTTAACTTTCAAAATCGCACGCGTTATACATGCGCTTATTACTACATATTAAATATCATATTTCTTGACACTGAATACATAATATTTTTCACTTTGACCAATTAATTTATTATACTTCGTCAGAGCTGATTGATGTACTAATAGAGATTTAAAATATTATAAATATGTTAATCCTATCGCTGAATACTTATTTTAAATGGCTTTAAATTCAACAGCATATCTCACCCCGGACCGTGTGCGCGGTAGTTTTTATGAGAAAAAAGCTATTAGTATAATTAGAAAGTAATAGACTGTAAGAAATGCTGTTTTACAATTTTTTCTTGATTACTACAGCGTTACTGTCAAACTTGTTTTGTATTCCCATTTTGTAAAATTTTTTGTGAGTATTTTAAGTCCTTCCTCTCTTTATTTCTCATTTTAAATGTTCATAGCATTTTGACATTGTTGAGTAGTAGTTTACGATCTAACNAAATACAAGGAATTGTTGTTTTTGTAGATGTGCGAGTACTTTGTTATTATACTATGGACGTTACCCTTTGTTTAAGATGTAACATAATATAAACAAAATTGTTACTTTCAAATGTGACACTCTCTGTTAGTGCTACATCACATATTATGTCTACATGTAGACGATATGTTAGGTGAAGACTACGAGTTTGTTTTGCATGGCCGCTCCAATTTTTTCACAAGTCGACGACGCCGCTGAAATTATTCGGCTTATGTTTCTGGTCAGCTGTTGTTGTTTTGTTTATAGTCGATTTTTCGTCGATAAAAACGTCAACTATTTATTTATGTTCATAAAAGTGTGTAAAATTAAAAAAATTATTCAAACTGAGTGAGTTTTAATTAAGGCAGTTTATTTCATTAAGAAATTTTGAATATATACATGTCTGCCGGCAACTTTTGTTATTCACACAAATAACCTTTTTTTGTTGTATCAAATTTTTGTATGTTTGTATTTTGGATTTGTGCATGTACATATATTTCGTCATGACCAGTT
The DNA here is from genome assembly GCA_001735545.1 of Phormia regina. Lineage (NCBI taxonomy): Eukaryota > Metazoa > Arthropoda > Insecta > Diptera > Calliphoridae > Phormia > Phormia regina. The sequence continues at coordinate 7,173 of MINK01181490.1, forward strand.
GCTCGCATTGGTTGTAGTTAGGGGCACTCCTTACGAAAATATCAACTCTAAATCATATTACAGCTGTAAGAGTAAAATGAAAAAACAAAAGAAACATTTTAGACATATGGAAAGCTCTTAATTTTTTTGTTTACATATAAAAAGTAGGGATTTTAAAAATGGTAAGGAAACATTTGCGCAAAGAGCGTAAAGGATATTTACTGAGAAGGAAACGAGTGAACTAATGAGAGATGATTTGGGTATTATAACATGCATATCTGTTATATGTTTTAATATTTTTCTTAATTTACGATAAACTTTATTATAAACTCATATGTATATACATGTATATTTTTAACATACAAAATCTTCCGATTTTCATTAAACATGAAGATAAATAAATAATCTTGGAAAACAAGGATATGTACATATGCATAACAATTATTATAATTTTTATTTTGTGTATATAATTTTTATTATTTTATTTCCCTACGATAAATCATATTGATCATTTCATTAATATTTTTCTTGAAAAAAATTTCAACATTTTATAGATAAACTTCTTCATGCCAATATTTAAATCTTTATCAATACAATATTAAACATACACTTTCATTAACATTATTTTCATATATTTAAATGTTATCCTTCTTTCCCCTTAAAAAGCAAATATTTTGAAAACGTATCGTATTTTTGCGATGACTACACATGCGACAACATACTTTCGTTACTCCAAATCGAAGCCAATTCTCACGGTCGTAAGAAGGAATCATTGCCTTACTCAATAATATTTTATAGCGTAAAAACGCAGATGTTTCATTTGAGTTGATTTAGAACCGGGAACGCGTTCGGAGGTCCTCTCGCAACAAATAAATGTTGCAATTTTATACTTCTCTAGAAGAAGCAAATGAAATAATACTTAGAAAATATATAAAGCTATCGACATACCAACATACGCACGCATACAGAAAAAATGAAACTTATAATTCTAGTAAAATAACAACAAAAAAATATATCCAAAAAAAGATAGGGTTTAAAAAAAAATTTATATTGTTTAGATTAATGAAATATAAGTGGTGCCTTTAATAACGCTTGGCCTAAAATAAAGCATGTAATAACAATTCTAAAAATTAAAATATAATACATACGAAAGTGTTAATTTAAGCAACTATATATATATATATATATATAGTGGATATTAAAGCACATTCTATATTGAGATAAATAGTAATGGTATTTATATTATAGTATTAATCTAATATATATATATGTTATAAATTAGTGCATATGTGTGTATTTAAATTATTATATATATATCAATAGCTTTCATTTACTTACAAAAGCGATCCGGTAAATTAGGTCTAAAACGGTCATAGCTCACCTATAACGCTTTAGAGGGAGAAATTAGTTAATATGTATAAGATATTTTATACATCCTTTTCTTTCGAGTAGTAACTTGAAAATTATCTATTTGTTGCAAGTGTGTTAAATGTTGATGAATAGAAAGTATATATCTTTGAGAGGTAGTGTTGATTTATTTTGTAGTAATTTCATTGTAGTTATGATTATATATTCTTTTATACTTTCTTTATGCATTTTTCCGTTTAGATGTTTAGGCAAACTTCTTCTATTATAATCAGCATATATTAATATATTATGAACTCACTACGTGACCATTGAGATAAATAGCTTTATATCGCGTTAAATTAATTCTGAAGAATAATTTATTATCTATGAATATAGCACAGAATTTGTATAGAGCATTCGAGACTATAGTATAATGAAAGTGTATCGTTATATGAAATCACTCTTCACTATCAATTATCTCGTGAGATAGATAGTTATGCGTTCCTGTCATGTATAATTTTCACTTCCTCTCTGCATAAGTGTCTTAGCGCTGAGAGCTTAATTGTATGATTGAAAGTACTATATTATATATAACTACGTACAACCCTACTAGGTATCTTTTATTTTTTGTTCGTTTTATTTTTAACATTTTTTATTTCGATAAACTAGCAAATTATGAATTTCTAGAGTTTGTGCCGCGTAAAATTAATAGTAAAATATTGACAAGTGTTATATATAACATCTTATAGTTATGCACAAGAGACTATCTCTTTGTCATTAGACGTTATATAAAAGTTTTCAAGTAGAGATAATAGAAAGAAAAAGGGAAAAAAAGATAGAATTATACTAAACGAATTATATAATATTTATAAAATAGTATTTATATAATATCTCTTCTTTAGAGATATATTTAATAATAATTAAAATACTACTAATCAAACATATAAAACATAGGAGATAATAAAAAATCTCAACTTGTGAGAGGAATTTTCTCACTATTTGTTTTGTCAATAAAATAAAAGTCCTATTACTATACACTATATTTTTGATTTTGTAACAGACAGTGCATACTATTTATGGTGAGAACCATGATGGGCGCATGACGCATTACGTCAATAAATAAAGACCTAACCATCAATTTTACTTTATCACATTGTTCTACTTTGAAAGTGGCAAATATCCTGAACAAAATGTATAAGAAACTTAGGGATCTGCAACATGTTATTTTGTCCTAATAAAAATATTTTTTATTAAAAAATTGAATCTTTTAAGGCGGATTTGGTTCATTTATCTGTTTAGTACATTTCTAATGTACTTCAAATGTTATTTTCGTCGTAGGCAATATGGGAAATAATACATTATGTAAATAGTAAAGTGTGATACAGAATTAAGAAGTAAAAAATAATTATTTATATATTTATTTAACAAGATAAATAGTTGAGAAGAAATTATTCATGAGTCTTATTAAATATCTCCGAAAAGGTAAACGTTGAGTTTTAAGAGTATATAAATGTAATTGTGTTTCACCGAATGGAGCAATATACGCGATTAAATAAATTCTGTCTATTAAACAAACATATAAGACATAATAATGTAAGTGGATGAACTTCTCATGTCCTTCCCACTACATTATGAAATCAATACAGAAGCTATAAATGTTATAAAAGATGCAATGATGCAATCGAAAGTTTCTATAAGAATGAGATGATAAATAAAATAATTATTGAATTACATAGGGGATTTACTATAAGCATAAGATTCATCATGCATGTTTTCTGCGAAAAATTGGATATTAAATATTGAATAATATGTGAGTTTTTTAATGAATTTCCTTTTTTAATAGAAGTGAAAAAATACAATAGAAGAAAACATTTTATAAGTAAACATATTAAGAATTAAGATTTAGAAATGAAGTTAACTATTATGTTATAAACGGAGGAATATATTCCATAATCACCGGCTATTTATCATTTGGGCTAAATGCTTTGGCTCACAATTGTAAGATGTTTTTTGTAGTTTTTATCAATTCAACGCACTGTAAAATTGATTCAGTGATGTCAGCAAGATAGTAAAATGTATTTATTTCTATTTTGTAACAATTTCAACAGATAACGTAAACAAGAGAAAAACTCAAATGGGAGATTTATATTAAAAATTAGAAAATAAGTATAAAAAATAAAATATATGGCAATAGTTTTTCACGATTTTGTGACATGTCAAATGTCCGCTTTCCATGCAGTTGAAATAACTTATAAAGATTTAATCAGTCATAGGTATTGAAAAAATAATATAAAGATTTGAGAAAAATAATTTATAAAAATTATTTATCAAGAATAAAATTTAAACCAAAAAATGTTTATTTTCAAGAAAGAAGAAAAAACTTAATTAAAAAAACGAAAATAAAACACACATTCAACTAAGCCAAAAGAAGCAAAGAAACATAATAAAGAAGTTAAATAATGTAAACAATTAAAAAAATGATAAGGAAAATAGGATAGAAAGAAAGAAAAGGAAACATAGAAATACTTGTTCCAGTACCCACTAACAATTGCATGTTATTAAAAAAACCCTCATCATTATTAAATAATTTTTATTGGTAATATATTTCCTATTATATAATTATTTTTATCTTTTTTTGGATTTGATGCTTATTTTTCTATTGGCTATTATATTTAAATTCAATTTATTACTATGAACGCATTAAGAATTTGTTAATTCATTAATTTTTTTTAATTTTTATTAGTTTGGAATAATTAATTTTTTTTTTTAAATTTATTTTTTTGTGTTATTTTTTTAGTTATAATTAGAAGAACATTTGATAACTATCTGAAGATAGTATTAGTTGTATTTTGATGTTGATATTGACAAAAACTTGTGAAATGATACCCGCTTAATATTAATAATTAAATATCTATAATCTTTCTTTTGTTTTTATTTTGTTATTTTTCTTTAAAACATTTGTTGACGCGAGGTGTAATAAAAGGGATAATATGAGAACTTAGAGTGAAGAACAAAAAAAATATTTATATATCGGGTTTAAACATTTTAGTTAAGAACAATTATTTCTTTTTCTTAAATACAAGAAGAGGACGATCTATATTGAAATTAGTGTAAAGATTATTTAATATGTTTATTTTTTTTGTTCCTCCCTTCTGCACGCCATTTTTCGCGAGTTTTTATCCGCAAACTATTAATGGTCTTTCCATGAGTATTTATTATGATCTAAATACTTGTTAGCGTAACGAGAAAATCTTCTCTTTTTCTTTTTTTCCTCATAAGAGTTTTCATTTTGGGGGAGGAAATTTCCCTTTTGTTCCCTCCCCGTGGATCCGCAGCCTGCCTCAGGAGCAGTTCCCTCTATTAATGAGAAAGGGTGCTCTAAGGTGGAACAAGCCCGATGGTCCAGAAACGCGGCGGGACCCCTGCACCCATCAAGTGCGTGTCCGTCCGAGGTCCCACATCGTCTGTTTTCCCATATTGGGCAGTTCGGTGGTTCTGCGGTCTATTCTCCAAATCGATAACTGTTCAACAACGAACTGTCAGTAGTAAAATATGCGGAAAATTTTGTCCTTTAGTAATGTCCGAGAAGTCATGCATTCATAATCACGGGACCCAAACTGACCCACAGCGACGGTGGCAGTCTGTGAAGTAGTCGGAAATGCTTCCAGCAAATCTAACCAGATTAGTTTGAAAGCTACTGGTGTTGCAGAGGTAGGTAGGAAAGACCTAGAAAAACTGGCCGACTATGGAAAATCTAAAAGTAAACGCCGACCAGAAGGCGGTTATTTTCAACAAATATGCGGCAAGTAACCTGACTTCGAAACTAAGTACTTCAAAGACTGCCAATGGTCTGCGAATTAGACCAACAAAACAAAAAAAAAAAAAAAAACAAATTCATTAATGCTTCGTCGGAGTTGCGAAAATGTGCTCATTATGATTTGCAGCCATTTTAATTTGAAGGTAATAGGGTTTAAAAACTGAAATTTTCACGAACTACATATGAGTGCGGCGTATCAGAAATATTCAGAAATTTGAAATACGGGTCATTTTATCAATTGAAATTCTATCTAAACCGTTAAATCCAGCTGTTGTGCATGGCAAATAGAAAAGTTGTTGAAGAAGCCAATTTTTATAATTATAGTAATTTTAGGTAGCAACAAAAAACTATAGTTGCAAATTAAAACAAAGAAAATTTGCTAAAAATTTTTTGGGCAGCACAAGAGAAATTTTTCATCAGTGCTATATTGTGGCGACAAGACTAGACTAGAACTAAAGCTCGAAGTTTTAGTTTTTTTACTGAGCAACTATTTTTTGTTTGCTGCTAAAAATTGGAAAGACAGTTGACATTGTTACTAAAAACAAAAAGTTTAATTTGGAATAATTTTATGTTGTATTAAATAAATACGTAAATCAGTATTATTGAATTAAAATGATTCTCTAGCAAATCTAAGTTATATAGAAATAATGATCGAAAAAAGTTATACGTATATTACTATAATTTTTTTCTGTAATAAAAATCTTTGTAAGTTAAAGAAGAAAAAAATACTATCACAGTAATTCCTCATTTCCAAAATAAAGGCGAATTAGACCAAAAAAAAAAAAAAAAAAAAAAAAAACAAATTCATTAATGCTCGTCGAGTTGCAGAAATGTGCTCATTGATTTGCAGCCATTTTAATTTAAAGGTAATAGGTTTAAAAACTGAAATTTTTTCACGACTACATATGAGTGCGGCCGTTCAGAAATATCAGAATTTGAAATACAGGGTCATTTATCAATGAAATCTATCTACCGTAAATCCAGCTGTTTGTGCATGGCAATAGAAAAGTTGTTGAACCATTTTTATAATTATAGTAATTTTAGTAGCAACAAAAAACTATAGTTGCAAAATTAAAACAAAGAAAATTTGCTAAAAATTTTTTGCAGCACAAGAAGAAAAATTTTTCATGTGCTATATGTGTTCGACAAGACTAGACTAGACTAAAGCTCGAAGTTTTAGTTTTTTACTGAGCAATATTTTTTGTTTGCTGCTAAAAATTGGAAAGACAGTTGACATTGTTACTAAAAACAAAAAGTTATATTTGGAATAATTTTAGTTGTATTAAATAAATACGTAAATCAGTATTATTGAATTAAATGATTCTCTACAATCTAAGTTATGAAATAATACGAAAAAAGTATAGTATATATACTATAAATATTTTTTCTGTAATAAAATCTTTGTAAGTAAAGAAGAAAAAAATACTATAACAGTAATTCCTCAATTTCCAAAATAAAGGCAAAAATTAAAAAAAAAAAAAAAAAGATTTTTTACATTTTTTCCGAAGTCCTGTTGATTTGACATATTGAAGATTCTCAAAATACATTTCGCTTGCCTATTCGTACTTTGGGATTTCAGAAAATATATTCTAAGTCAAAAACAAAACAAAACTGCCTAAATGAAACTATGAATTGTTTTATTTTTTACAACAAAAATGCAGTTTTACGAAATTATAATATTCATATAACAGTGTACAAAACAATAGTAAACTATTGATATTATGTTATATTTCGTTCTATAAAATTAAGCTTTAATATAATTGAATTGTTAATTGATGTCTTTAAAATGGTTTCCATTTGCGGCTGAGTATTAAACCACATGCTTCAACAAAAAATAATGCAATTACGTTTATGAAAATATATTTCTGATCTTTTTTATGAAAAACATAAATTTAAACAAGATATTTTTCTATTTTTCGTACAGTTGTTCTGTAACTAAATACACATAAATTATTCCCTTTAAAATCTCTTAAGCGTTCGTAAATATGCAAATAATATGAGTTTAATGCATTTAGGTACGGACAGATTTTTATTTTTCATTAAGTTAACTTAAGTTTCCTTTGAGTTAAGTTTTCTGAAATAAATTAAATTTTCTGAAATAAATTATTTTCAAATCTTTATTATTTTTCTATTAATCTTAAGTATTTCATTGTCAGTGAAAAACTATTTTTTTTTTTCACCAGGTGTATTTATTTTAAATAATATTCGCTGACATCACTGGTTAATTGATAAAACTAAAAACATACAAATTGTGAAATACCGGTTATAACAAAATGTAACTCTTTAAAATCAATTCTTAATTATATAAAAATGTTTTCTTCTATTTATTTTTTCCACTTCTATTAAAAAAGAAATATAAAAATATATTTTTTCAATATTAATTCCAATCAGAAATGCATATGGCTATAAGTAATAATTATTTTATTCAACTTATAAAAACTTGATTGCATCATTCATCTTTATAAATTAATTTGATAATGTGGAAGACATGAAAGTTCATCACTTAATTATTATGTTCTATATGTTTGTAAGAGAATTTATTTAATGATTCCCTTCGGAAACATTACTTTTAATTAAACTCAACTTTACCTTTTCGACTAATGAATAATTTTTCATTTGTTATTATATATATTTTTTTTAATTTAAATATACATTTTACTTACCAATAACATGAGACGTATGAACAATCCGCAATTTTAGGAAATAGCAGATCTGTGTTCATTTTGAAAATCCCGTGATAAAAATGATGACGTCAGCGGCCAGTCAGTGTGGCTGTTATTATATGACAAAACAATATGCCTCCTAAATTTTTTATATCTCGTTTTTTGTTAGAATTATAATATTTTTGAAGAGATAAATAAAAACTATTTTAAATAGATTTCATTAGTAAATCACTTTTTTTTCTTAATTTCTTCAAAAACTTTTAATACTTAAAGAGAACGATTACTTAAATGTAAAATTGCAAAACAACGCAAACTAGAAAATTCAAAACATTTGCTAGTTATGAAAAAAAAAAATAAACGGAATAATATGAGGGAGTACTTTTTAATTTAAAATAAAGTAACACCTTAGGCAAAGGATTTAATAAGGAATTTTTTAGGATATAAAAAAGATAAGAACTTCGTTTATATAGTCGTGTTTACAATTTTTTTTATAATATTTTCAATTTAGAACAGCAGTACATGGATGTTTCACTATTTATTATGATTTATAATGAGAGTTTGCAATTAAAAAAAATGAAATATATATATATATATATATATATATATAATATAGTATATAGTAGTAGTATAATATGTATATATATATATATAGTATTATATATATAATATAGTATATATATATAGTATATATATACTTATTAT
>MINK01181509.1:0-10055 GCA_001735545.1 Phormia regina
CTGAGCAAATTTTCTATTAAAAATTTGTTCAGTAACTGAGCAAATTTTCTATTAAAAATTTGTTCAGTAACTGAGCAAATTTTCTATTAAAAATTTGTTCAGATTCTGAGCAAATTTTCTATTAAAATTTCATTCCGATTCAGATAGGATTTTCTATTGAAATTTCATTCCGATTCAGATGGGATTTTCTATTAAAAATATGTTCCGAATCTGTGAAATATTTCTGTATAAAATAGGAGAAATAACTCCTTTAGATCTTTAACACTAACACATCCAACAATATCTGCATATAATTTTATGAAAAATATATATAAAACAAACTTTATAGCTAAAGACAATAATGACAATGACGATCATCCTTCTCTACTCAAGCTGTCATCAAGCACATGCAAGTTGTAGCAGGTTGCAGTTGATCTTATTGTTGTTATAGACGACGTCATTGTTGTATATATAGAAAAGAAGAAGAAGAAAAAAATACATCAAAATCAAATGTCAAATATTAATGTAACAGCCGACAAAGGAAAGACAACAATCAAAAGCAACAAAAAAAATGTATATATATTTTAAAAACAACAATGTCATGATGCAGTACAAAAACAAAAAGTTGCTCAGCTTGGATTGATGTTACTTACTTTATTAGTTGCTTGGCAACTGCTACCATGTAACCACCACTCGTCCAACCTATACAGTCCATATATGAAAAACTTGTCCATCTTTTATGTCTGTATCATGTGCGTATCATCTGCAATAATAAAAAAAGGATAAAAATAAATAAAAAAAAAAATAAGACACAAAAATGTTTAAATATGTTTGAGAAACATAAAATTAAATCAGTTCACTCACTCATTCATTTACTTACCTTATAAAGTATTTTTCATTTTATGCCTCTGATGAGAGCTTTAGTGGACAGTGACTGGCAACATGTGGTTTAGACAATTTATATCACAGTAAAATATTTTCAGCGTACTTGCAACAAATGTCTATAGAACTATTGTTGTCAACAGCAGATATGTTTTGACAAAAAAAAAGAGGTATCTTCAGCATTGTCAGTATTACACATATGATCTGTTGTCAACATTAAGGGGGACCTTAAATTCATGACAACAAAACTTAAGAGGGGAATATAGAATCTATGAAATTTTTTTAATTAAATGCTAAGAATATAACGCACTAAGTAGTTCTTAAGTTGTTGTTTACATAACTGACCTGACATAATTTATGTCAAGCTAAAATTATCATCGTAAATTATCTTCGTAAAATAAATGTCTAACATGAGAGGTTTTTAGAACGATTTGGCAGACATAATTCTTTGTTTAGAATAGTCTATTTTCCACATGAAAATATATATCATATGTTTATGTCAGATATTAGTTTGTCTAGCACAATTAATGTCAGACATTAATGTTTCATATCTGTAGAAACATTGACCTCTACAGTTTGATTTAAAGTTGTATCTTTGACATTTGTAATTTTTTTATTAAAAAACAAATTACAGCATTAAAACATCTTTCAAATGCATAAAATTAAAAATATATTTCGTTTTTTTTTATTTGCAAAAAACAAACAAAAAAAAATCTCATAAAAAATACATTTTTACATTCAACTGTCAGTTTTTTTGTTTTATTACAAAAATCCCATTATTACACAAAAGATTGATGGTTGAAAAGTTGAAATAAAATTTATGATCATTTAAGTATGAAACTCACATCTGATTTAAGCTCCTACTTACAAGTGTAAAACGACATGAAAGCTACTATTTTTTTAAGAGTTTTTTTTTTTATTAATTTTTTACACACAATTCGTTATACAATCGCTAATAAAGAAAGAAAATTCCATAAATGAAATTCCTTTTAAATTGATGGTTTAATGTTAGAAAGTATTGACTACTAAATTGAATTAGAACGTAACTAATTAAGACAACTAAAAGCATACTCAAAGAGAAAGAGAGAGAGAAGATTAATTAAACCTTTTTCATAGCTTTTTAGTAGCAGATTTAATGATGGCCTTAGAAAATAATTTTAACTAAAAGTTTATGGCCTTTTAATATAAGATTAAGAGATTTTTATTTAACCGAAGTAAATAATATTTGTATAAATTTAAATTGCTTTTAAATAACAAAAGAAAGTGTTTAACTTAAATAAAAATCATAATAAAAATATTACTAAGAGATAAACATATTTATGATTAGCTTTCTTTCATGAATAAAAAAATGCCCTTAAAAGTATTATTGGCTTTAAAAATGCTAAACAAAATTTTATTAAAATATAAATTTGTTAAAATCTTAATTCCCGGAAATCACTTAAATAATACACAGTATGTACTATTGACCCATATTTCTTTTTTAATTTGCAAAAAATTAAATAAAACATAAAATTAATTAACAACAAATAATAAAGAAAAAATAACAAAACTATTAAACAATTGAAATAATTACATATGCCAGAGTATTTCTATAAAAATAAATATTAAAAAGAATAGAAATCTAAAATTAATCAACAACAATAATAATGACTCAAATGATTTAAAGACCACTAACATTAATTTAGAATAAAACAATTTTAGTTTTCTCTAGAGAAGGTATCCCTAATGGCAGATTCTGCAAATTAAACTGAGCAATTTTTCTACTACACATTTTTTCACAAAATAAGCAATTTTTCTCTTAAAATATTGCTCATAAACTGAACAGTTTTTCTATTAAAAAAATGCTCACAAACTGAGCAATTTTTCTATTAAAAAAATGCTCACAAACTGAGCAATTTTTCTATTAAAAAAATGCTCACAAACTGAGCAATTTTTTTTTTTTTTAATTATTCAGTAAATTTTCTCTTTAAAATGTTTTCAGTATCTATTAAAAAACATGGAATTTTCTATTAAAAATTTGATCAGTAACTGATGCAACTTTCTGTTAAAAATTTGTTCAGAATCTGATCAAAGTTTCTGCTAAAACTTCGTTCAGAATCTAAGCAAATTTTCTATTAAAAATTTGTTCAGTAACTGAGCAAATTTTCTATTAAAAATTTGTTCAGTAACTGAGCAAATTTTCTATTAAAAACTTGTTCAGAATCTAAGCAAATTTTCTATTAAAAATTTGTTCAGAATCTGATCAACATTTTCTATTAAAAAACTGTTTTCAGTAAACTGATCGATAATTTTCTATTAAATAACTTGTTCAGTAACTGAGCAAATTTTCTATTCAAAACTTGTTCATAACTGAGAAATTTCTATTAAAAACTTGTTCAGTAACTGAAGCAAATTTTCATATTAAAATTTGTTCAGAAATGCTCAGCAAATTTTCTCATTAAAAATTTGTTCAGAATCTAAGCAAGATTTTCTCATAAAAATTTTATGTTCAGAAATCTAAGCAAATTTTTATTAATTTTGTTCAGAATCGCTAAGCACAATTTTTCTAATGTAAAAATTGTTCAGAATCTAAGCAAAAATTTTCTATTCAAAATTTGTTCAGAATCTAAGCAACCAACTTATTCTATTAAAAAATTGTTCAGAATCTAAGCAAATTTTCTATTTAAAAATTTTGTTCAGAAAATCTAAGCAAATTTTCTATTTAAAAATTTGTTCAGAATCTAAGCAAATTTCTATAAAAATTTGTTCAGGAATCTTAAGCAAAATTTTCTATTAAAAATTGTTCAGAATCTAACGCAAATTTTCTATTAAAAATTTGTTCAGATCTAAGCAAATTGTTCTATTCAAGTTGTTCAGAATCTAAGCGAAAATTCTTCTATTTAAAAATTTGTTCAGTAATCTGAGCAAATTTTCTATTAAAAACTTGTTAGTAACTGAGCAAAGTTTTCTATTAAAAAGTTGTTCAGTATATCTGAGCAAATTTCTGATTAAAACTTGTTACGTAACTGAGCAAATTTTCTATTAAAAGACTGTTCAGTAACTGAGCAAATTTCTATTAAAAAACTGTCAGTAACAGAAGCAAATTTTCTATTACAAACTTGTTCAGTAACTGAGCAAATTTTCTATTAAAACTTGTTCAGGTAACGAGCAAATTTTCTAAATTAAAACGTGTTCAAGTAGACTGAGCAAATTTTCTATTAAAAACTTGTTCAGTAACTGAGCAATTTCTACATAAAAACTAGTTCAGTAACTGAGCAAATTTTCATATTAACTTGTTCAGGTAACTGACGCAAATTTTCTATTAAAAACTTGTTCCAGGTAACTGAGCAAATTTCTATTAAAAAACTTGTTCAGGTAACTGAGCAAAGATTTTTCTATTTAAAAATCTTGTTCAGTACGAGCAAATTTTTCCTAATTTAAAAACTTGTTCAGTAAAACTGAAGCAATTTTCTATTAAAAAATTTTGTTCAGTAACTGAGCAAATTTCTATTAAAAATGTTCAGATAGAGCAATATTTCTATTAAAAATTTGTTTCAGTAACTGAGGCTAAATTCTTCTATTATAAAAGATTTGTTCAGATAGAGGGTCAATTGTCTATTAAAAATTGTTCAGAAACTGAGCAAATTTCTATTAAAATTGTTCAGATTAATGAGCAAATGTTCTTAATTAAAACTTGTTCAGTAACTGAGCAATTTGTCTATTAAAAATTGTTCAGTAACTGAGCAATTTTCTATTAAAAAATTTGTTCAGTAACTGAGCAAATTTCTATTAAAAAATTTGTTCAGTAAGCTGAGGCAAATTTTCTATTAAAATTTGTTCAAGTAACTGAGGCAAATTTTTATTAAAATTGTTCAAGTAAGAGCAATTTTCTATAAAAATTTGTGTCAGTAAACTGAGCAAATTTTCTATTAAAAATTTGTTCAGTAACTGAGCAAAATTTCTAATTAAAAATTTTGTTCAGTAACTGAGCAAAATTTGTCTATTAAATTTGGTTCAGTAACTGAGCAAAGTTTTCTATTAAAAATTTGTTCAGTAACTGAGCAAATGTTCTATATAAAATTTGTTCAGTAAACTGTAAGCCAAATTTCTAAGTAAAAATTTGTTCAGAACTGAGCAAATTTTCTAATTAAAAGATTTGTTCAGTAACTGAGCAGATTTTCTATTAAAAAATTTGTTCAGTAACTGAGCAAATTTTCCTATTAAAAATATTGTCAGGTAACTCAAATTTTCTATTAAAAATTTGTTCATAACTGAGCAAACTTCTATTAAAAATTTGTTCAGTAACTGAGCAAAAAATTCTATAAAATTGTTCAGTAACTGAGCAAATTTTCTATTAAAAATTGTTCAGTAACTGAGCAAAATTTCTATAAAAATTTCGTTCAGTACTTGAGCAAATCTTTCTATTAAAAATTTGTTCAGTAACTGAGCAAAGTTTCTAGTTAAAAATTTGTTCAAGAACTGACACATTTGTCTATTAAAAATTGTTTCAGTAACTGAGCAAATTTCTATTAAATAATTTGTTCAGTAACTGAGCAAATTTCATTAAAAATTTGTTCAGTAACGAGCAGAATCTTCTATTAAAAATTGTTCAGTAACTTGAGCAACATTTCTATTAAAAATTTGTTCATAACTGAGCAAATTTTCTATAAAAATTTGTTCAGGTCCACTGAGCAATGTCTATTAAAATTTGTTCAGTAACTGAGCAGAATTTTCTATTGAAAAATTTGTTCAGTAACTGAGCGCAAATTTTCTATTAAAAATTGTTCAGTAACTTGAGCAAAATTTTTCTATTAAAAATGTTCCGTAACTGAGCAAAAAAAAAAAAAAAAAAAAAATTTCTATTAAAAATTGGTTCAGTTAAACTGCAGCAATTTCTATAAAATTTGTTCAGTAACTGAGCAAAATTTTCTATGTAAAATTTGTTCAGTAACTGAGGCGCAGAGTTTTATGACGAGAAAGAGGTGTTGTAATCATAAGGACATATGAGAAAGCAAGGATTGCATGGAGTTCTAGTTAACAATTTGTTCAGTAATGAGCAAATTTTCTATTATGTGGTAAGAATTTTCGGAGATACGTGAGGCAAGGATTGTCGGCTTATTGAAGGATTGTAGATCATTTGTGTAGTGTCAGGGTAGACAGGTGGGAGGAGGGTGCACGGAGATTTGTTCTATGTGAGAAAATATTTTTTGCAGAATGTTGAAGTAGAATTAGTTTAGATTATTAAGAAGTCTGAATAAATTTTTATAGTTAATAATTGTTGTTAAGAAGATGCTCGGACTAATTATGTATGCTAAGTGAAATTGATGTTGATCTGGAAAAATTATGCCCCGTAGTGGAGTAGAATACTTTGTTCGAAGTTTTTGTGCTCTATGTCGAGTGGCTAGAGGGGGTGATTGGAGGTTTAAGCTGGCAACGTTAGAAATATGTAGAGGTGGAAACAGACTGTAATGTTGAGGGCGAGACGTTGGTTATCTATTGGATATGTTTGGTAGTAGTGAGATGAGTGGTATGAAGAATTGATATGACGGTCAGTGCTTGGTTGTTGCCAAACTGGTAGCCGATGAGAGTTGACTGAGTGGATCTGAGTTGAAGAGAACCGGAGATAGAATTACATTCTCCCCAATTTATAGCACATACCATACATACACTACATACATCCATATGTAATGATTTATTTCTTTGATTTTTTCTACTTTTTGCACCGTGTGTTTTCATCATTTTAACAACAGCTGATCTACCTAATTATCAAAAAATCATGTTGTAAAGTTTATGGCCAAAGTAATACACATCTCTTACAACAAATACTTATGATATTAACATAATCATGATAATAGTAATAATAACTGTTGATAGTGTGGGCAGTCAGTATAGCGGTGGTGGTGGTGATGGTGGCATTAGTATGTAGTAAAAGGAAAATAAAACGGTATTTGTGCTTAAATTGTGTTTGGTTTGCTGTTTTAGTTGCGTTGCAGTTGTTTTTCTTTTTATTATTGTATCTATATCGGTGTTTGCCGCCGTTAAACCAACAACATTTAATATACTTATAACGTTTTATATATTTTTTTGGTTGTCTGCCTGCCTCTTTTTTTTGTTTGTGGCTGTTGTTTTGTTACTTGGCCATGTTTGCATGCATTAATGTTGTTGGTTTTCGATGATTTTTCTTGACCAAGGTTTTTCCACTTTTTTTTTTGTTGTTTTTCTGGGTGCTTGCAAAATAAATAGAATGTATTACAGCTGTTTGTGGAATGTTGCAGTGAATTGTTAAAGATTAATTATTGAATCGGAAATTAATTTATTTGACTTTGATTTGATTTTGTGGGGAATTAATGTTTGAAATAAATTTGAAGGTTTGAATGCAACAACATGTAATAGAATATTTAAAAAAAAAGTTATTAAGATTTTATTATTTTAATTGATCGGAATGGATAAGAAAAGTTATTTTTTATCATAATTTTGGTTAATTTATAGAAAAAGTTCTTTTAGAATTATCGTTGAGCTGCTTTTTCTTATAACGTTATAAGTTTAACTTGGCCACCACCTGTTTTGATACTTATTTATTATAAAATTCTCTTTTATTATTGCTTTTAAAATCAAATTTTTCCTAATTTCTTTGGCGAAATATGCTGGCTTAAAAATTTTAAAAAAAATCAGATTCTTTTCAAAACTAAAACAAAAAAGAAATTTATTTGCAAAGAAACAGAAAAATAAACTATAATAAATAATTTTTGTATTATTAAAGATTAAATTATATACTAAAGCACGTTACTGAACAAATTTTTAATAGAAAAATTGTTCAGTTACTGAACAAATTTTTAATAGAAAAAAGTAAACAAATATCGCTTTTCCATAAAACACTTTTTTTTACCGTTAGAGAACTGTTAAATATTTTTACCGTTTTAATTAAAGCCGCTTACTAAATTTAGTCTTAAAATTAAAATTGTTGTCATGTTAATTTTATGTTAAAGAAATTTGCTAATTTGACAAAATTTTCTTTCTAAACTAATAAAATAAAGTATATCGTGTAATGCTTAGTGATCTTATAAATTAAAAATGTATAAAATATTTTATTTAATTAAATATTAACAGCACTTTTTCTTAACACTAATGAACTGCAAAATATAATTTCTTTTGTAAGACGAGCTGCTGCTGCTGCTGCTGTTTTTTGTTGTTAACAAGCTGTCTATGTCGTTAGTTAGCTACTTGCAACATTTTGAATTGTATTGTTTAAGGTTTTTCTTTCTCAAATTCACACATTCATAAGAGGTGGCAGTTAGATAGACAGCATGTTGTAGTGGGAGTATCAGACAATAACTATGATTAACATAAAACGTGCAACAAAAAATAATAGTAATAATAATACAACAACAACAATAAATGACATTTGGCAAAAGCCAAGCAACACTACTAACAGCAAAAGTGGTAAAATTTATTATTATTATTCAATTTTTCTTTATTTTCCAGCTTTCTTTCCATTAGCTGTTGTAATAAAATTCCTGCGGGAAAATATGTCAAAAGCTAAAAGTTGTTTGAAAAAATGAAAAAAAAACAATTGAATATTTTATTTGTTAATTTTCAATTATTATTTCAACCTTTTTATGTATTTTCCATAAGGCGGCTTGACTTTTATATGCAATTGTTAGTTTCATACACATACATACATACAGACATACATATGTATATATATGAGCACAATAAGAAAAGTGAGTCTCACACTTTTTTGTTACACGACACCATAACTTATAAATTCATATTCAGATATAAAATATAAATAAAACAAAAATTGCATTTGTATTTTAATCATATATATGCATCTACAAATACAAACTTATTTACACACAAACATAGTTTTCAGCCAGTAAAAATTTATTATGAGAATTAATATTAAATCTCAATTACATTGTTTAATTAATAGCAAATTAAAATGCTTTACAAATATAGTTTGTTATATATATTCTGAATACATTTTTTAATAGAAATTTCAATTACCTTAATTAATTAATTAATTAATTAATTAATTAATTAATTAATTTTTCAATAGAATATTTTTTTTTTTGTTACTGAACAATTTTTAATAGAAAAATTTCTTAGATTCTGAACAATTTTTTAATAGAAAAATTGCTCAGATTCTGAACAAAGTTTTAATAGAAAAATTGCTCAGATTCTAAACAAATTTTTAATGGAAAAATTCCTTAGATTCTGAACAAATTTTTAATAGAAAAATTCCTTAGATTCTGAACAAATTTTTAATAGAAAATTTGCTTAGATTCTGAACAAATTTTTAATAGAAAATTTGCTTAGATTCTGAACAAATTTTTAATAGAAAAATTGCTCAGATTCTGAACAAATTTTTAATAGAAAAATTTCTCAGATTCTGAACAAATTTTTAATAGAAAAATTGCTCAGATTCTGAACAAATTTTTAATAGAAAAATTGCTCAGATTCTGAACAAATTTTGTAATAGAAAAATTGCTCATGTTCTGAACATATTTTTAATAGAAAAATTGCTCATGTTCTGAACAAATTTTTAATAGAAAAATTGCTCTGATTCTGAATAAAAATTTAATAGAAAAATTGCTCAGATTTTGAACAAGTTTATAATAGAAAAATTGTTCAGATTCTAATCAAATTTTTAATAGAAAAATTGTTCAGATTCTAATCAAATTTTTAATAGAAAAATTGCTCAGATTCTGAACAAATTTTTAATAGAAAAATTGCTCAGTTAATGAACAATTTTTTAATAGAAAAATTGCTCAGTTAATGAACAATTTTTAATAGAAAAATTGCTCAGAATCTGAACATATTTTTAATAGAAAAATTGCTCAGATTCTGAACAAATTTTTAATAGAAAAATTGCTCAGTTAATGAACAATTTTTTAATAGAAAAATTGCTCAGTTAATGAACAATTTTTTAATAGAAAAATTGCTCAGTTACTGAACAATTTTTTAATAGAAAAATTGCTCAGTTACTGAACAAGTTTTTAATAGAAAATTTGCTCAGTTACTGAACAAGTTTTTAATAGAAAATTTGCTCAGATTCTGAACAAATTTTTAATAGAAAAATGCTCAGATTCTGAACAAATTTTTAATAGAAAAATTGCTCAGTTACTAAACAATTTTTTAATAGAAAAATTGCTCAGTTTCTGAACAATTTTTTAATAGAAAAATTGCTTAGATTCTGAACAATTTTTTAATAG
>MINK01181516.1:0-10386 GCA_001735545.1 Phormia regina
AATTGTATTTGTTTTTTTTTTTTTTTTATATTTAAAATAAATTTCAAGAGTCTAATTGTTGCCCTTCTTTTAATTTTTATATCTCAAAAAATTCTAAGAGAAATATCTGACTATTCAAAAAAAGTCAAAACCCTCATTACTTTTTTTTATCATAATGGACTCTAAAGATTTAATAAAATAAAAATATCTGTATGTATTATATAAAATAAATACCTAATTAAAAAATTATATCATCTTGATCGTAAAATTAATTTTTATTTTTTTTTTATTATTTACATACTAAATAAGTAATTAAATTAATTATAAATTAAAAAACTTAATTGAAAGTTAATGTGTTATTAAAATTAATACCTTTTTTTAAATAAACTTTAAACAATTTTATTATATTAAAATATATATTAAAATTTAAACAAACTGAATAATATAATATGAATAAAACAATATCTACTACTTTATTCTTGAACATCTTAAAATTTATATTTATTTGTTTAACAACAAAATATTCAAGATTTTTAGATTTGTTTGAACCAAAAGAAGAAATATTTTTTTTTTTGCATTTTGTTTGTGGTTGACCTTGAATATTTTTATAAAATGAAGTTTATTGTCCTTTTTTAGACTAGATATTTAAAAAAAAACAAAAACAAAACAAAGATCTCAAAGATGGCATAAAATAGTATGCACTAATTTTAAAACATTAGTAAAAAATTAAACAGCAAGAAACAACAACAAACAATTAATTTAAACAAATTTAAAAACTGGTTAGTTTAACAAAATAAAATGCATTTTAAAATTTATTAATTTTTTATTATTTATATGGCTCTAAACTAGAATGGTTGGTAATAGTGATTAGATATTGACATTTGTAACCAAATTAAAGTTTTTCTTTTAAAATATTGACAAAAATTAATAATAATTTTAATCATAACAATATTTCATTAAAAACTTAATTTTTTAAATGCTAAAATATGAGCTGACTATAAATTTTTTATATATTATAAATATTTTTTATATATTATAAATATTAATAAAATATTAAAAAAATATATACTGTAATCCTGATTTTTTTACTGTAAATTAGCAAAAATAATGGAAATGTTGAAATATTTTTTTTAATATTTATAAATTAAATCGAAAAATGATATCTTATTGAAATGTTGATATACTACAGATGAATTTGTTTAAAAATTATATAATTAAAAAAATCCCCCCTTTCTGTAGTAAAACGCCAAAAATCTTAATCCATAAAATATTTTTGAAAAAATACCCAAAATTTATAATTAAATAATTCCACATTTTTGCAAATAAAATATATATTATAGATTAATTAAACCTTTTATCGAACTCATATATTTATGTATATCATTCATACAGCAATATTAATTAGAATTTTGTAGATAATCTATCGAATATTTTAAAAGAGATAACCCACACACATATGTAAGCTTACGTTTGGATTTACAAATCTATATATAAAATTTAGTTTATATCATAAATAATCTTTTGGCTATTTTAGAAAATGAAATACCCGAGATGGCCAACTTTAGAAGCCACTCACTAGACCCTTGACCTCCTAGGAGATCTGTAATTCTCCAAATCAATTTAAAAGTATCTCAGATCTGAAAATCTTAAATTTTATTCATATATCTTTAATGGTCTACATGTTAATGAATTATTTAGAAAACAAAATTCATTTTGATTGCTTTTGACTAATTAATTAATTTAATAATTGTTATTTTGACTCTAATGTATGATCCATGTATAAATGAATGTATAATATGTATGTAATTTCAAATTGCTTGCTGTATTTTAAAATAATTACTCTAAATTAGAATTTCTTTAAATATACAAATATTTACTCTAAATCGTTTTTCGGAAGCACAAAAATATTATTTGCGTTAATTTAATAAATTTCATTTCCGATCTTTAAGTTCTACGAAAATACATTACGTGACTTTTTAAGAAAATCTTGTAATAAACAATATTATGTTATTGTGAAAAATCTTCAGCAAGAGATCTTACAAGTGATCTTGCAAGTGCGTTTGACTGAGCTTCCTAAATTCGTTTTTTACAAATGGTACTTCTAAGTCCCTGTAGATATTCTCATTTCTTATGTACCATGGTGCACCCGTCATGGTTCTAAGAATCTTTGATTGAGCGTTCTGTATAATATCGATACTTTTACGGACGGACATAATTACATCACTTAAATAATTTAGAATAACCTAGAGTGATTCCATATCAAAACGGACAAAAACTAGATACATATTTTCGGATTTGATATTTCCGACTTCAATTAAATTCGCTACAGATATTAAGGATTAAAAATTTTACTCAAATCACAATTTTTCTAAGTAAAGAATTTTTCCGGTCTAAAAATATGATATTTCAAAAATCAAAAGGCGATTGAATTTTTTTTCAAAAGTAATCACACTTTATAGCTTATAACTTCTAAAATGTGCATTGTACAATTCTTATTTTTATTTCATTTAATAGTAAAACACATTGACTTTAAAAGGACAAGTAAAACATTTGTATACTTCGAAAGTTCAAAGGTCAAAATTGATATTATAAAGATTAAAACTTAATATTTCAAAAAACGATATATTAAACACTTAAAAAATACATATATTGATAATGAGATGGAACATTTATTGGTTTAGGAATTATTTATTGTATGAAAAATTTAAAATATTTAGACAAATTATTTTGAAGTTAATTTTTTTATGAGCACAAATATTAAATTTTATATAAAAATTTGATATCAGTTCACATTTGTTATAAAACTTCTGAACTAAATGAGTGTCCAACATGAAATTTGGCACAAGCACAAAGTACAGTTATATTATTATATTAATTTTTAGCATTTTAAAAATATCGCTTTTGGAGATGTAGTGGTTTATTCCTTGTAATTCTTATTTTGACCTTTAAGCTTTTGAACTAAAGAAAATCACTATATATCATTTCTTAGGTAATGTCCTGGTTTTTAAAACTACACTAAAATGAATTTCTTTTATTTTATATAGATTAGGAGTTATTAATAATTAGATTTTATTTTTGTCCATAACTCCTAAAGTAAATATGACTCCAATTTGAAATTTTATATCCTTATAGAAAAAAGTTATGTCAACAATATATATCTTTTTTAAGAATTTAAAAAATACCGGTTTTCGATATGTAATAGTTTTATTTTTCTCTAACTTTAACCGTTGAACTTTGGCTGTAAAAAACTATGTAGATATATAAAGGTAAAGATATTCATTTGTATTTTTTTTCGTTTTTTTAAACCGTCATATTTCCCGACCAAATAAAACATGGGTCTGAAATTTCATGTTTTTGAAGCGCTTGCTAAGATCAATGCTTGTAGCGAATTTCATTGAAATTGGAGACGTCAAATCCGATTGCTGTTCATTTTGACATGGAGTCACTCCGTAGCAAACACAAATGTAATTCACTATTATAACCTAAATAGCTCTGTAAATTTACATTCTTTTCAAACGGATTTTTCACATAAAAAAATATTCTATTAACAATTAATCGAAAATTTATTCAAATTCTTTTTTGTAACTATAACTATAAAAATTTTTGAATTATTGAAAATTTCATTCGAATAAATTAATGTGAAAGTGAAGTGTGAATAGATTTATTATTCACAGAACGCATGGACATAGTCAGTATTTATTTTGTTTTGGCGTTACGATCATTGATTTTTTTAAATCTATTAAACTAGTTTTTTATCGTATTTTCACATTCGGAACTAGTTCTATAAAAGAGTTAAGGAATCAATTAAGAAACTGTTTTGTTTTTTAATTTTTATTCTAATGTACTATTTTATAAAGCCTACTTTTCAAATCAACCCTAGAGTAAAGAGAACCGGTCCAAAACTAGTCATGTGACAGGTTCTTAGGGCTAGTGACCGGTTCCAGTTCCGGAACATTATATGGGAATAACCTGGCACTTTTACATTGGAGGTGGCTAATTAGCCCCTTGGGACATGTCGCGGGATAGGTCACAGTACTGGTCCTAGGGGACGGGTTCTGTCTTGATTAATGTAACACAAATTTGATAAAAATTTTGTAATTGTTTACTTTTTAAACATTTTTTTTAATTTTTGTTAAATTTATGTTTTATTTTTATTTTATAATTTTTCCTTAACGGCGATGGCATTCGCCCCGAATCATAGTCTTCAACGTTAATCCATCAGCCACTGATTGCTATTTCTCGCGAGTAGCTAATTGCGCACTTAACAAGCATGTTATAAAATGATTCTCAGTTGTCAAATAGTGAGTGTGTTTGTGTCAACTGGTTCTCAATTGGAACTTTGGTGATGATACAATAGGCACAAATTTTCCGCAGGGGAATTAATTAAATTTTTTTTAAAGTTTTAGGAAGTCATTTTGGAACCATTAATTAATTAATATGAAAACATTTTAGAATCACAGAAAAAGTCAAATCTTTGAGTCTCAGAATTGGTTGTGACACTACATGTTCTAAGGATGTTAATTAAGAATTGGTTCTTAAATGCTATACTTATATTTACTACAAAAAGGCTACACTTCTTCGAATCGATGAAAGTGATTTTAACTTTTTGTACACAATAGATAAAATATTGAATATATTCCAAAAGCAAAGTATTTTAATTTTTGAATTAATCACTTAAAAATTCGTCATCCTTGTAGAATGAAGTATTAAAAATTTAAAGACTTATGAAAAGAAAATATGAAAAGATTCCTAGCTTGTGTCTCTTTATACAAATCCAAGCAAGTTTTTTGTACTCAAATATCCAGCTGTCAATCTATTATACTAGTATTTATATTCATGCTTAAAAATATTTGTAGAAATCTAAATCTAAATTTTACATTTTGTATATTTAGCTGGTATGTATATATATTTTCTTTCTATATTAAATTGAATGATTCAATAATTAAAATCATATATATTTAGTACCTTCAAAACCCCAGTTTTTGAATTTTATATTAAATACTTGTAGAGTGCTTTATAGGTGACCTTGCTGGACCATTATGAACATTCTATGTATACTTGTTTTCTAGGTATTAGTATGAGTGAGTACCCACTTGTTGATTGAATTTAATGATTCAAAACTTATAGCTGTTGTAAATAAATATATAGCCGGCTTTTTTATGTTTTATGCATTTTTTTCTTTTTTGTCAATTCTTCTTTTGACGCATTTAAACAAATTTTAAAATAAACTTAATTATGCAAATCGAACAAGTTTTTTTTTCTGTTTCTTTTAATTTTAAGTTACTACTCTGGTATGTTGTCTTTTTATTTTGGCAAAGTCTTTTTTTCTTAACTAAATTTCAACTATGAGTTTCTTTATTAAATAAATCAAGTCAAATGTAACAATTTTAAACAAAGAAATTAATTTTCCCCATTTGAATATTGTTTTCAATTTTTAGTTATTGATATAAAACTTACTTAATCTTGACTTAAAAATGATAAGAAAAATAAAAAAATAAAAGAAAAAATATTTAAAATTTTTCTTCTATTGCCTATGAATTATTATTCTTTTAAAGGGTATTCCATAGTCGTCTTATGTGTTAAAAACCATCATACGTGTTTATTATCGTGTCTTGCGTTTTATATACTATATAGCACGAGTCCATTTTAAATTTACTTACTGATCATATGATACACTTGCACATTATAATTTTATATACATACATACATATGTTTTATTTGTAGTTGTAGGTATATATTGTTAAAAATACATTTTATGAATATAATTTTATTAGTTGTTTCAGCTGACACTCGATAAAAACGTGATCATAATTTTGGGTAACAAGTTTAATAAGACCGCCTACATAAGTATTTGAAACATATTTTGAGGGGCCAACTTTGAACAGTCCGTAATTGGTTATAGATATATTAACGTGGAAATATTATAAATGACAATAAAGTTTTGTTAGTAGAGTTTTGTTGTATAATAGAGGCGCGGCTTTTTTATAAATCTAGATGAGTTTATGAGTTTAGAAAAATATCAAACTCTGAATTTTGCTTGTGTTAAAGTTTGTTCAAACATTTAAATATGAAAGAAAATATTATTAAAATAGTTTTGATTAAATGCTTATTCAAATATCAAAAAAAATATTATTTAATTTTATAATTTTTTGTCGAAACTTCATTCTGAAAAAAAATTGACGTATTAGAGAAAAACTGATTACAAAATTGACTTCTCTATCGTTTTCCTATAAATCACATTATTCTAAAATATTAATTATGTATTTATTTTCTGTAATTGGTAGCAATAGGTGCAACAGTACCGGTCTCTAAGTACCGGTTAAGTACCAATTGACACCTAATAGCCAACAAAGTTCCAGTTAAGAACCAGTTTAACCAGTGAGAGGTAAATAGTAATTAGCAATTCACGCGCAATAACAATATGTGGCCAAGTGATAAGTTTGTAAGATTATAAAGTAAAAGTAACCTGGGTTCGAATCGGGGTACCGACATTAGCAAAAAAATATAAATTGTAAATATTTAAAAAATTAAAAATAGGAAAAATTTAAAAATTTCCTGGTTGTTTTTTTTTCAGAATAATATTTTATTTTTTAATTCTTAATATGCCCTTCCGGGTTAGTTCTGTCGCCTGTCGCAAAACTGTTTAAAAAGAGTAAATTTCTCCCTCCTATGCCAACGCCATGTTATAATGACAGGTCCAGCTTATACAAAGTGTTAGAACTAGAATCGGTTCGTGTTACTTTAGACCGATCCCGTGACATGTTTTGTGTTATTTCTTTGCCCTCTGGGGAAGCTCAAATAAGAGGAACTAGTTGCGTTTAAGGTTAGTAATAAGTGAATAAATTTAAGGATATAAAAAGTTCTTTTTTCACTTTTTAATTTTAAGTGTGAAAAGATTTTATAACTTGACTTAACATAATAATAAGTAATACGATCTAAAAAATCAACAACATAAAATTCAAAAACTTAGAAAAGGCCGATCATAAAGTTTTCATTGTTTTTTTTTTTTTTTTTTTTAAATTGAAAAATATAATTTTTATTCTTTTAACCAATATTTACAAAAATGGTAGACCTTTTCCGTTAACACTTTCATTTAAGATTTGATAGTTGTTTCAGCCACATTTTTTGAACAATCTGTCAATTTTCTTTTAAAATCTTCATTTATCTTTTCACAAAAGTCCATTATAACTTCACTGGTCTTAGCTACAAGTAATTTAGAGAATAGACCACTTTTGATACAAAAACATTGTTTTGGTACCACTCCAGAGCGTTCTTTAGTAGTGAGATGATGTGAAACAAGACCAAAAATATGTAGACCCATTGTGCTCTCTTATGAGAGGAAAAAGATTTCTTTGCAAATATTTGTTGTTGTATTTTTCAATATTTATAGAGCCCACTGCAACAAATTACTTGCAACTACAACTACATACGTCTTTCTAAACCAGGAATTATTTAAGAATTTCGACTGCTTATTAGTCCTAACTTATCCCCAACATATCTTCGTGCATCANNTGGGTATGTTATAGAGTAACCAAAAATTCACAATCTATGTTTGTGCTTTGGATCATGTTAAATGAAATAGTTATCATGGAGACTCAATTTCATTGCACTTTGCTTGAAATTCTTCTTTAAAATGTGTATTAAGTAAATGGACATTTGACAAAAACTATTAGCTGCCATACAGCCCCAAACCATTATTCCCTCACAAATTCTCTTTATTTTAAGCTGTACCGGGTTTATAACCGATATATAGGGCTTGATAACCGATTAGTTTGAGGATTATGCGGATGGTATCTTTGAATAAAGTTTTTTTTATTTATTTATTTTATTTTAAAGTATCATGAAAATNNTTTTTTTATTTATTTATTTTATTTTTTTTTTTTTGAAAGTATCATGAAAATCCATTTCCAATTTCAAATTCCATACTTAGGAAGTTCTACAAATCGACAATTATTTTCCTCTCAGTTGGATTGATTTCACTTCCCCTTTTTTGTTTTTTTGTTTGTAAATAAAAAAATGGTAATTTTAATAATGAGTTGTATTTTAACTAATAGAGTTACCAATGCAAAAAATATTAATTTAAAATTTTTTTTATTTCTGAAAATAAAAAGTGTTATTTTTAAAAATATATAAATGTGTAAATATCAAGGTTGGAAACCGAAACGAATAACGGTATCGGTATTAAATTTATTTTTATTTCGGTAACGGTATTTGAAATTATATCGGTAACGGTATACCGGTAAAAAGTTAATTTTTGGAATAATTTTTACTTGAATTTCGCAAAATTACATATTTTATTTAATAAATATGCACTTAAAATTTTTAAAAATATGAATATTTAACGTTAGAGAACATATTATGATTTTTACAAATACTTCTTTTATGGCAACAAAGCATTTTGGAATATTAAACTCGACTTTTTAAAGAAAAATTCGTTAAATGAGTGCACAAGTTTTTAATACAGATAAAAATCGTTTAATTAATGTTGGTTCAACTAAAAATTACTTATTAGGTCTCTAAGTCCCAATAATCAAAACGACGTACCATTAAAAGTAAGAAATTCGAACGTAATTCAAACTCTTAAGTCGCAGGAGATTATTTTCCCAGACCTTTCGATTTTGCTTGATAGCGGGAACAAATTTTCGTCTTCCTGGGGTCCCAGATTAAATATTTTAATTATCTTTGTAATCATTAGCTAAATTACTGATAATCGAATAGGATATAAATCATTGCTTTATCAGATTTAAATATAATTGTTACTCGTAAACATAAGTTCTATAATTCTTAAAGTTCCTAAAACGTTTGAGGTAATTTATATGCGAGTTCAAATATCATAGAATTGTTTATAGCTTCAGTAGGATGATCCATCAATATTACTGAAAATTATAAAAGTGTATCTCATATTTAAACGTACCGAAATTATTAAATAATATTTTCGAAAAATGTCAACAACCATATAATCTCATTGATATGGAGAAAAAAAATAGTCATTCTTTTTATTTTTTTAATAGCTGGACTTTACACATTATAATTATTCGTTAACAATTTTGAAAATATATTGTTTGTTAAAATTCATGTAGTTTTCTTTCACTTAACTGTTTTAAAATTTTTCGGGAATAAAAGACAAAATTACCGGAAAGCGGAACCATGCAGCCCATGCGCATACAGTAAATTTCTGAAGAAAAATTTTTGGTCTTTATGATACCAAAATTATAGAGAGAATCTTCATAGAAGCAAATGACAGACAGTTAACTTAGAACCTATCTTTAGTTTCATTTGATAACTAATTGGGAGATTATCTTATGTTGAAATGAACCACATCTTCGGTAATATAATTTTATCTTTCTTATTTCCTCAAGTAAATTATGTTGAAAAAATTATATTTTTAAAAAACCGAAACTAAAATATCGGTATATACCGATACAGAGGTAAACGGTATTTGAATACCGGTATTTTTAACAAAATTATAATTTCGGTATTGGTATCAGTTACGGTAACCAACTTTAAACTTTAATCGGTATCGGTATTTATAACGGTATCGGTTTCCAACCTTGGCAAATATTAATATCTTGTCCTAACTTAAATAAAAGATGTTCATACGGCTTAATGCTATTAGCTGAATTTACACGATTAAATCGGCGGCGGCTCAGTCTTTCAAAAAGATGTCGACGGCTGCGCCGAGCTGGCTTTCAGCCACACGCATTGAACCTCTGATTCTAAGTCGGTGGTTGTTGGATAATCGCACAATACCCCATTCAACTATGGTGGATGTAATTAAAATGGAAATACTAGCAATAAATGTCAAATTTTCCAAAAAAAAGTTGTTAGAAAATAATGTTTAGAATTTTGATACCAAAAATCTGAAACAAAGCTTTTTTTGTTTTGAATGATCCCAATATGTAGATAAAAATAATTAATAACTAAAATGTTTTCAAAGAAACTAAAATATTGACTGAGATGTAAACAATTTGCTTTTGATTTATATAGAAAAAAGTTTTTGTATATAAGAAATTATTCTTAAATATTATGAAATAAAATCTGTTTTACTATTTGAATACCTAGCGAAAATGTCAAATTGTTCTTGTAGATGTGCGGTCACTTTTAATTTCACTAAGGCTGCTTTCTTGTAACAGATTTGACGAAAAACTTTCTCCAAATTGTATTATTGAATTAAACTGTTTTTGTGTCCTGCATTGAAGATACGACTTCATCCTGCTTATAATAACTTATTGAAAAAAACGCAGTTTAGACTCGTAGGGGCGGAATTATTTTAATTGCAATTGATAGCATTTTTATGTGTAATAAACCCTAAGGGCCGTTATTATAACCTACCTATAAGGTATCAGATAGTTAAAGGTAGGATAAACTAAAGTGAACGATAAAGTCAGCTTTATCTACTTTTGGTTA
>MINK01181553.1:0-17232 GCA_001735545.1 Phormia regina
ATTCTTATACACATAGGACTACATTTACTTAATTTTATGTTTCTAAGTTTAATATAATTAAAAATTCATTATTAAGTTTGAAACAAATTTAATTTAAGTACCCTTTGTTGGTACTTTTTTTCACCAATCGATGTTTTACAAATTGTATTCCAATAAATTTCTAAATTGTAGTAGTATCCCATATTAAAATTCTCATAAGAATATTTCACAAAAAAATATAAAAAAATGTTTTATGAAAAAATTACCAAAAAATTGGTACGTTTTTTACCCCTTTGAACGTTTGAATTTCTAAAAAGTACTGAATTTATATTTCTCATTTTTTGATAAGTTTTGAATACAACACAAATCTTATCTGTATGTTGATTGATTTCAAAGATAAATATGATGCCAAAAAAGTACCAAAATAAGGTTTTACCGGTTTTCTCCCTAAAGAGGCCGATTTTCAAAAAAGTACCAGACACCTGTCCAAATATTTTTTAAATGAATAACGATAACTATTCACCTTTTTTTGTATCATTATTAGTTTACGAGTTACAAGGTTACCAATTTTTCCCGTTTTTACCCTTTTTTTACCACCTAAACATTCGAAATTCCAAAAATCCCATTTTAGTGGATCTGCATGTAGGGAGACCTACCAATGTACGTTCCAAATTTATAATTTAAAATTTCTTTTTATTTTTATGCAAAAAATTCCCAATAAATTCTCTCTTTAAGGAAACAATTTTTTAAAAAAATTTCCCAACCAACCTCTATTCCTTTGAAACTATAATTTATCGCTTACTTTTACAATGACCTCCTCTTCTTCTTTCACTTATAAACCAAACAAAGAGATAACAAATACATTAAAATAAAAAATAAAAATGTATTTGTAAGTGTGAGTGTGAAGGTAAATAAAGCTAACATAAGTAGGCGTTTTATATACATTATACATGTATGCTCTCTGTATGAGTTGATACAACAAAATCTTTAGAAAATTGCCTGCCTTTTTATTAGTTGAGCAAAAATAAAAAATAAAACTGAAACTTGAATATTTATTGCAATTTATTTTATATTTATATTTTTATAAATAAATAAATTTATATTTCTCCTGAAGGCTTTACCTGCCTCCATATTGCACTTAGAGGCAATGACTTGATTGTATATGTGTAACAACATTTTATCCAAAAGTATTAAAATTGCTTGAGGTACATATATGTTTTAATGTATGTGTTTATATGTGTGTGTGCGTGTTTGTTAATATTGGCCATGAACTAGAAAAATTATATTTAGGAAATGTGGGTTGGTATTACGTCCGTCGGTCCGTCCGTCTGTCTGTCTATACGCCAATTGTTTGTAAGTGTTTATATGTTCGTTGAATGGAAAAAATATTCCAAGTGGGCGACCATAAATAACACATGGAAAATGTAATAAATTTTCTAATTCTTTTTTCCATCTCATCGTTGTATTATTAGCTTTTGGATTTTTTTTATTTTTAAGATTCAAATGATTTAAGTTGGTTTCTATAGAGTTTTTTCTGTGAATTTTTCGTGATTGCTTTTCTTTGGTTGGTAGATGTTATTTTGCTGCTTTAGTTGTATGAAATAAAATAAAATATAAATGTTATCAGTTTTAGTGATTTTGACGTGAAAAAAAGTAAAATTAAAATTATACAAAAGTGAGCAAAATTGTATGGAAAATAGTCACGTGTAGCGAAAATAAAAAATTTTAATTTTAATTTCATAAATTATTTTTTTAGAATTTTACTTTTTGTTGAATTTTTTCTTCTCTTTTTTTTCCTCAAAAACCTTGAGTTAAATTTATTTTTATCTCAGGCACTTGAGAGTTTTTTTCCCAGAATTATTATTATTTGTTCTCTTATGTTGTTGAAAATTAAGTTTTTGCAAAAACTAGAAAAAAAAACAACTTTTTCTAAATTATATATTTTATATGACCGAACATTAACATGTTTCTTTTTTTCCTTTCCTCTCAGGTATATCTCACGTGTATAGTTTTTTTTTTTCAGAAAAAATACATGTGCATTTATGCCACAAAAACAAATTTCATAGCACAACATTTCTACAACAAAAACAAGAGCAACTTTTTTTCTGTTTAGCTAAAAGAAAACTAAGATTTATGTCTACATGCAGCTGAATAATAATGAAAATGAAATTTTGTATTCAACATAAATTATAAAAACAACAACAACAAAAAAAAAATTTGAATAAAAACAAAAACAAAAACCAAAAAAAAGATTTAAAATATTTATGCAAGTTCACATAATGGCAAAAGCCTCAACAATTTTTCCAAGTGTGTTGATAGCTCAAGATGAAAACTAAGCAAGGAAAGGAAGTAAAGGAGGAAGAAAGACCTTGAAATTTATTTAAAATGGAGAAAAATGCTGCTGGATTTTTAAAGAAAATGTTGTAAATATATTTATATAATACTTTAGCAAGAAGTTCATGAATATTAATAAAAATTTTACCTAAAGGGTTAAGCCACCTTTTATTTATAAATTTCTTTATAATTTCTATTCAAAATTCTAAGAATTGCTTTAAAGTTTTCAACATTTTAAATGTTGCAGCAACATGTTTACAATATTCTCTCTAGTATGAGCAATATGTTTAGCAACATTTATTCCTACTTTTTAAAATTTTGACACTAATTATAAATTATCTATATTTATAAAAGATTAACGTTACTGGTTGTTTCATCATCCCATAGCACAAACGGCTAAAGCTAGAGAGACGAAATTTAAAACGTTGGTAGGTCTCCCTCCATATAGATCCACTAANACGGGNNAAATNGGNAANCTNNTAANTCGNAAACTAATAATGNTACAAAAAAAAGTTCAATAGTTATCGTTATTNATTTAAAAAATAATTNNACAGGNNNNTGGTACTTTTTTTGNAAATCAGCCGTTTTAGGGAGAAAACGGGTAAAAACTGTATTTTGGTACNTTNTTGGNNCCNTATGTATCTTTGAAGCCAATCAACATGCAGATAAAATTTATATCGTATTCATAACTTATCCAAAAACGAGAAATACAAATTCGGTACTTTTTAGAAATTCAAACGTTTAAGGGGTAAAAATCGTACCTATTNTNGGATACTANTACAATTTAGAAATTTATTGGAATACAATTTTTGATACATCGATGAGTGAAAAATGTACCAAAAAAAGGGGTAAAGCGGAAAATTACATTTTATTCAAACTTAAAAATGAATTTTCAATTACATTAAACATAGAAACATAAGATTAAGTAAATGTAGTCCTATGTGGATAAGAATTTACAAGAGTGGTACTTAAAGATATATATATATGGTCCTATGAGTAAGAAATCAAGAAGAGGAACCTTTTAATACTTTTTGCTCTTCAAATGGTATTTTTTGAATCTTCTGTAATATTTAACCTAGAAACATGAAATCAAATACACATGGTCCGATGTTTGAAAGATTTCACAAAGGTGGACTTTGTGGTACATTTTCGTTCTTCTAATGGTACTTTTTGAATTTTCCATAGTTATGAACCTAGAAACATGAGATTAGGAATATGTGGTCTTTAGTTAATAAGAATCCATAAGAAGGGACTAAGTGGTACTTTTTTGTTATTTTAATGGCACTTTTTTAAAATTTCTATAATTATGAAGTTAGAAACATGAAATTTGGGATATGTGGGCCTTAGTTAATGAGAATTCATAAGAGGGGACTTTGTGGTACTTTTTTGTTATTTGAATGGTACTTTTTGAATTTTCTAAAATTATGAACCTAGAAACATGAAATTTGGGTTATGTGGTCCTAAGTGAATGCGAATCCATTACAGGGGACTTTGTGGTACTTTTTTGTTCTTATAATGGTACTTTTTGAATTTCCTGTAATATTTAACCTAGAAACATGAAACAAGAGCGGTCTTTGTGGTACTTTTTTGTTTTTCTAATTGTACTTTTTGTTTTTTTATAATAATGAACCTAGAAAGATGAAATTAATGAAATGTTGTCCTAAATGAATGTGAATCCATAAGAGGAGATTTTATGGTACCTTTTTGTTCTGATGGTACTTTTTGAATTTTCTGTAATTTTTAGTTTAGATACATGGTCCTAAGTTANTGAAAATTCATTANGGGACATTGTGGTACTTTTTCGNTNNTATGATTGATAGTTTATTATATTTTTGAGGAATTTCGAAGTCAGTGATTCCATATCAAAACGGATTCTATGTCATGTTGAAACATCCTTTACTGTAGAAGAATTTTTATATTTTTATATTATTATTATTCAATAAAACCCGCGCAACGCCGGGTCAGTCAGCTCGTTAATTATAAATTATAAATCTTTAATTACTTTATAGTTTCTTTGTCAAAAAAATTTAAAAAAATGTTGGTAAACATGTTGCCAAACTGATTAAAAGAAATTTTAATTCGATTTATTATTTTTATTGCTTATCTTTTAGATGATTTGAGCAATATTTTTACCAATATATTAAACACAAATTTCAATAATGTTGCCAATTATGTTGCTGAGTCTATACACAAAACAACAGCAATATATTTGTCTTAATAATGGAATTTTCAGTTTAAAAAAGTGTTTCTAATAAGAATTTAAATCGATTCTTTTTGTATATAAATTGAAAGATTTTTGTGTCACAAATGTTTATAAACATGTTGCAAACCCTAATTTATGTACAATAATTTAGTATAAAAAATATTAAATAATTATTTTATTATATTTGATTTCAATTTTAAAACCTCTTGAAATTTATTAATAAAAAGTCCTTATCATTCAGTTGCTTGCCTCATATGTTGCTAAATATGTTGCCAAGCATAACTTTGCATAGCTTTTTTGTTTGTCAACAAAGTTGAGCGAATATTTTTATAAAATATAAAAGATTTTTTTTTTAAATTTTATTTAAATTCAAACTTAAAACTTAACATCATTACGCTGCCTTATTTAAGTTTTAAAAGAAGAAACATTTTCTCATGTTGCTATAAACCTTAAACTTGTTTTTATTATAACTTGTTTTAATTTTTTTTGCTCTTCACTGCAACATCACTTTGTAAATGAAAAGCAAAAGTGAAAGAAAAAATTCGTATTCCCTTAAGGTTTTTGCATTTTAAACGACAATTATTTAATTTAATATGAAAATATTTTTAAAATAATTGCTGAATCAAAACAACAATTTTAAAACAAGAAAAATCATATATCCTTGATTTATTTATGCCTTAAAATCCTATTAAACTAAAATATTATTAATAATTTAAAATTTATTGCTCAAAAGAAACGGCAAAGAGTAATTTAAAATTCTTTATACGACTACAACCAAAAAAACTTAATACAGGTACATAAAATCACACTCACTTAAAGTCACACATACATACATATATGAATATCCACAATTTGTGGCATAAGAAATTCTGCAAGCAAACAAATATTCCATTAAAAATTCTATTTGACTCCAAAAAAAAACAACTAAAATACACACACTTATCTTAAGAACAAAAATCTCTTGTTTTTAGACATTAAAAGAAATTTAGAAGAAAATATTTTTTTTGTTATATAATTGAAGATTTTACATTCTATACATGAGTTTCGTACTTGATAATAATCAAATTTTTTTTGGGCATTAAAACGTAAAAAAAAACTGCATCAAAATTCCTTTGAAATGTAAATTTATATTTTAAAAAATTAAACATTAGACGAAAAGAAATTGAATGTGAAATATTTCTCAATACATTTCAATGGAAATTGATTTTAATGGAAATAAGCCTGAGCTTATGAAAGACACTTAAGTGCAAGAGCACGCTAATTCCCTAGAGATTGACGTATAAATACATAAAAATCAAAAGCCTCTTTAAAGAGTGCAGGCAAAAAGACGTAGTAAAAATTTATTTAAAATGGTTATTTAAACAAAAGATTGCTACGATTTAATACAGACTACATTATATTCCAGACTATAAGCTATTAAATATACCAGACTATGAACTATGATTATAGTCCAGTCAATAAAATAGACTATTGTCCAGTCAATAAACTAGACTATAGTCCAGACTATAAACTAGATTATAGTCCAGACCACAAACTAGACTATAGTCCAGACTATAAACTAGATTATAGTCAAGACTATATACTAGACTGGAAACGAAACAATAGTCCAGAATATAAGCTAGAATATAGTCAAGACTATAAACTATACTATAGTCCAGACTATAAAATATACTATAGTCCAGACTACAAACTAAATTATAGTACAGACTATAGTGCAGACTATAAAGTAGACTATAGTCTAGACTATAAACTAGATTATAGTCAAGACTATAGACAATACTATAGCCTAGACTATAAGCTAGACTATAGCCCAAACTATTAAGTAGACTATAGTCCAGATTAAAAACTAAACTATAGTTCAGACTATATTCAAGACTATAAACTAGCATAAAAAGTATACTATTCTAGAAAAGTTTACTAGTCTAGACTATAGGCTAGACAATAGTCCAGACTATAGACTTGATAATAGTCAATACTATAAACTAGACTATAGGCTAGAATATAGTACAAACTATAAAGTAGACTATAGTCTATACTATAAAGTAGATTATAGTCCAGACAAAAACTAGACTATAGTTCAGACTAAAAACTAGACTATAATTCAAACTATAAACAATGCTATAGTCAAGACTACACACACCACACCACAAACTAGACTATAGATAGTCCACACTATAAACTATATTATATTCCAAACCATAAACTAGACTACAGTCCTGACTATAAAGTAAACAATAGTCCAGACTATAAACTAGACCATAGTTCAGACTATTAAGTAGACTAAAGTCTAGTCTATAATGTAGACTATAGCCCAGACTAAAAACTAGACTATAGTTCAGACTATAAACTAGACTATGATTCGGACTATAAACTATGCTACAGTCAAGACTATAAACTTATAGTCTAGATTATAAACTAGACTATAGTCGAGACTATAAATTAGATTATAGTACATACTATAAACTAGATTATAGTACAGACTATAAACTAAACTATAGTCCAGACTATAAATTATACTACAGTTCTGACAATAAATTATACTATAATCCAGACTATAAACTAGATTATAGTCCACACTTTATACTAGACTATAGTCCAGACTATAAATTTAACTACAATAAAGAGTATGGTCCAGACTATAAACTAGACTATAATCCGGACTATAACTATAATATAGTCCAGACTATAAACTATACTAGAGTTAAGACTATAAACAAGACTATAGCAAAGAGTAAAAAGAAAACTATAGTCCAGACTATAGTCCGGACTATAAACAGTATAGTCTAATTTACAGACTATTTAATGATGCTGATAAATTGTTTATAGTGTGGTCTACACAGCCTATAAACTTAATCCTCAAAATGTATCTAAAACTTTATCTAAAAATTTTCTTTAAAAAACAATATGGTCATTTATGAAATATAACACTACTGGCAACAGCAGCAGCAGCATCGGTAACAAGAGCACGTGATTACTTAACATACTTTTGCTTTCATTTGCAACTTGTTTTTCTTTTGTTATATATATTCACAAAATCATTTCTTATTGGCATTGTTAAGTTAAAGTGTTGTTCTCAACTCATCAACACACATGCATACATACACAATAAGCAGCATTTCCTTTTTCGCTGTAAAATGAAACGCTGTGTGGTGGTAGCCAGTACGTCACTCATTCATTCATCCATCTGGCTTCAGTTGCAGTAGCATCATCATCATCAACAACATACAATATGTAACAAATCTTTTAAAACATTCTAATAATTGACACAAAGACTTGTTAAAGCTGTATTATGAGGGATGTGGGGTGGGGCGGTGATAGGAAGTTAACCGGAAAACAAAAGGAAAGAAAAAAAAGTTGTATAACACGGTTAAATGTTGTTACCAGCAGTCAGTCAGCCAAAAGCTACAAATTGCATGATGATGAATTTACTTACTGACTTACTTACATCAGAGTATGAATACAAAGTTTGTGTTATTGTTGCTGTTTTGTTGTTGCAATTAATGTTGTTGTAGTAATTTTCTTGTATAGTTGTTGTTTATGGTTATATTTTGTTATTTTTTTCATTGTTTCTCACAACAGCAACTGATGGCAGAAATAAGTCAAGTTTCATTTTCACTCATTTAGTTGAGGTTTGTTTCTTTTTTCTCTCTCTCCCTCTTTGTTAACAAAGTTGTTTATTATACATTGTTTTGTCATCATCATCATGTTGTTGAAGTTGCTACCACTACCGCTGTTGTTGTTATACCTTTTAAGCGTTTATTTAAAGTGGAAAAAATATTACAGGTAACTTAATTTAAGTAACATTTAAACATCAGTGCAAGAGCCAAACAAGCAACAACAAAAATAATACACAACTTTTCATTTCAACAACAATGTTGCCATTCAAACTCATTCAAGTCAAGTCAAGCCAGCCAGTCAGGTAAATATAAATACATTTTTACAAGGAGCGTAAACAGGGTAAATAAAAAAACAAGAAACAGCATCGTATCCTGGTTGCTGGAATTCTTGTAAGAGTTTTGTTTACAAATTATAGAGAAGCATGCACATCATTTGCCTTTTTTTTTTCATACACACCCCCTCCTTTTAATGTACTTCACGCACAACTTCTGTCTCGTTGGCCAACCAGTCAAGCATTCACTCATTCAAACCATTCATTCATTCATCTAGCATCAGTGAGTAACATCAGAAACATCCTGCTCAAAAGCAAAGGGATATATTTCCAGTTACAACAGTGTCACGTAATCGTATACAACCACTTAACATTTATACACAGGAGGACTCACAGTCACTGGATGTTTTACCTGAACGGCTGCTGTTTATTTCTGGCAAAAAGGAATTTGTGTATATGGGAGCTGTTTCACAGGACGAGGGTTAATATTATTAAGGACTAAGAAAAAAATTGTTTGATCATAGACTAGATAATAGTCTGGACAAAAGACTTAATAATAGTCTGAAACATAGAGTAAACTATAGTTTATTCTATAGTCTTTAGTGCGGACAATAGTTCAAGACTATAGTCTAGTTTATAGTCTGAATTATAGTTCAGTTTATGGTCTGAACTATAGTTTAGCTTATAGTTTGGTATATAATCCGGATTATAGTTTAGTTTATAGTGTAGATTATAGTTCAGTTTATATTCTGGATTATAGTTGTGGTTATAGTCTGGATTAGAGTTTAGTTTATAGTCTGGATTATAGTTTGGACTATAGTTCAGTTTATGGTATGGACTATAGTTTAGTTTATAGTTTGGTATATAGTTCAGTTTACGGTCTTGACTATAGTTTTGTTTATAGTTTGGACTATACTTCAGTATATGGTCTGGATTATAGTTTAATTTATAGTTTGGTATTTAGTATTGACTATAGTTTAGTTTATAGTCTAGACTATAGTCTGGATTATAGTTTAGTTTCTAGTGTGGATTATGGTTCATTTTATAGTCTGGATTAGAGTTTATTTTGTAGTTTTGACTATAGTTCAATTTATGGTCTGGACTATAGTTTAGTTTATAGTTTGGTATATAGTCTGGATTACAGTTTAGTTTATAGTTTGGTCTATAGTTCAGTTTACGGTCTCGACTATAGTTTAGTTTATAGTTTGGACTATACTTCAGTATATGGTCTGGATTGTAGTTTAATTTATAGTCTGGACTATAGTTTAGTTTATAGTTTGGACTATAGTTTTTAATCTGGACTATAGTTCAATTCATAGTCTCGACTATAGTCTAGGTTATAGTATGTGCTATAGTCTAGGTCATAGTCTGCACTATAGTCTAGTTTACTGTACTATAGTCTAGTTTATAGTCTGGACTATATTCTTATTGATAGTCTGGACTATAGTCTAGTTTATAGCCTGGATTATTGTATAGGTTATAGTCTAGTTTATAGCGTGGACTTTAGTTTATAGTTTGGACTATGGTTTAGTTTATAGTCTAAACTATAGTTTAGTTTATAGTGTGGGCTTCAGTATAGTTTTTAGTTTAGACTATAGTTTAGTTTATAGTTTGAACTATAGTTTAGTTTAAAGTCAGAATTATAGTTTAAGTTACAGTTTGGACTATAGTTTATAGTCTGGGATATAGTTTAGTTTTTAGGCTGGACTATAATTTATAGCTTGAACTATAGTGCAGTTTATAGTTGATATTATAGTTCAGTTTTTAGTCTGGACTATAGTTGTTAGGCTGGGTTATTGTTTAGTTTTTAATCTAAATTATAGTTAGTTTATGGCCTGCACTACAGTTTAGTCTATACACTATAGTCTGATTTATTTAGTTTGTAGTCCTGATCATAATTATCCTTTAGTCTGGACTATAAAGCAATTCTTTTTCCAAGAAAACTGATTTTTCTATTAAAAAATTTCCCTTTAAAATTTAACCCTCTACTTTGGAACTGTTGCTGCTATCCTTTTCACCACATAAGTAAGTAAAAGAAGTATGTGTATGTGTGTGTAAATGAATGCGTGTATATGAGGTAAATATTTTAACATACTATAGTTTGCTATAGTCATAGTTGTAGAGTTATTATTACTATTTGTGTTCTAGAGTAAGTGTGCATAAGTATATGTATGTGTTGCTTGAAATTTCCGTTTCCGCTTTCAACCTCAGGCTTTACTTTGATGCACTTAACTGGTTGAAGATTCTTTTTCATTTTTTTTTCTTTAGCTCAGACTTTTTTTATTTTATTTATTTTCATGCTACAAACCGTAACAAATTCTAACAACAACAAGAACAAAAGAAACAAGTTCATTTTCTTATGTCACTGTTGACATTTAACAGCTTTACTGTGTCAAGATGATGTTGTTGTTGTTGTTACACGTTTAAAGGTATTTTTCCCTTTTCTTTTTCCTTCTGTCTTTATTTAACTATTTCAATCTTAAAGAAAATTTTAGAATTTTTCTTGTGTAATTTCTAAGAGTTTGAGAGCGAGTAAATGCCTGAGTGTTTTGTTAACAAAACTATTTTTGTGTTTTACAAAAATTGTTTTACGTTTTTTTTTTAGAAATTGTTAAAAGATATCTTACGTGTATATGTTAGTGTTGTTTGTATTTAGTTCAAGCTGGATTGTTTTAGAAAAATACACCAAACTATTTTAAGTTTTATTAAAGTTTTTGTATTGTGCAATTATTTTAACCTTTTAGGGTGGACTTTCTTTATGGTGACACCAAGTTAGAAGAAGACAATTTGTGTTTTAAAAGTTATTTGTTTTTTGATGTATTTTATGGGCAAGTGACTAATGTGCCAGAGGAAAAAAAGTCAAACAATTTTTTTTTCTATTTTTCAACTATTTGACAGAGTTTTATTTATAGTCTGAACTTTTTATAATGTGGACTATAGTTTATAGAGTGGACTACAGTTGTAGGCTGAACTATATAGTTTATAGTCTGGACTATAGTTTAAAGTCTGAACTATGCTTTAGAGACTGAATCGTAGTTTATAATGTGAGCTATAGTTTATAGTCTGGACTATAGTTAATAGACTGGACTATAGTTTTTAGTCTGAATTATAGTTTATAGTCTGAGCTATAGTTTATAGTCTGGACTATAGTTAATAGACTGGACTATAGTTTTTAGTCTGAACTATAGTTTATAGTCTCAGCTATAGTTCATAGTCTGGCTTATAGTTAATAGTCTGAGCTATGGTTTATAGTCTGAACTATAGTTTATATTCTGGATTATAGTTTATAGTCTGGGCTATAGTTCATAGTCTAAGCTATAGTTTATAGTCTGAACTATAGTTTATAGTCTGCGCTATAGTTCATAGTCTGAGCTATAGTTTATAGTCTAAACTACAGTTTGTAGTCTTGATTACAGTTCATATTCTGAGCTATAGTTTGTACTCTGGGGATTATAGTTTATGGTCTAAGCTGTAGTTAATAGTCAACATTGTAGTTTATAGTCTGGACTGCAGTTTATAGACTGAATTATAGTTTATTGTCTGGACTATAGTTTATATTTTGAGCTATAGTTTAAATTCTGAATTATAGTCCAGTCTATTGTCTGGGCTGTAGTCTACTCTACAGTCTTGGTTATAGTCTAATCTATAGTCTGGAATATAGTCTACTCTATAGTCTGGAATATAGTTTAGTCTGTAGTCTAGTCTATTGTCTGTTCTATAGTCTAGTCTATAGACTGGACTATAATCTTCTCTAGAGTCTGGACTATAGTCTTGTCTATATTCTGAACTCAAGTCTAGTCCATATTCTGGACTACAGTCTAGCCTATATTCCGGACTATAGTCTAGTCTATATTATGGACTATAGTGAAGTTTATATTCTAAACTATAGTCTAGTCTGTAGTCTGGACTAAAGTCTTGTTTACAGTCTCGAATAAAGTGTAATCTATAGCCTGGGCTATAATCTAGTCTATAGTCTGGACTATAATATAGACTATAGTCTAGTCTATATTCTGGACTATAGTATAATTTGGGCTAGAGTGTAGTCTATTGTGTGCACTATAGTCGGTAGTCTATTGTGTGGTCTATAATCTATTCTATAGTCGGGACTATAATCTGAACTATAGCCTTTTGTCTGTTCTATAGTCTGGACTACAGTCTAATTTATTATCTGGACTATAGGCTAGTGTATAGTCTTAACTATAGTCTGGGCTATAATTTTATACTTTAATTACAAACTCCTTTAAAAATATTATTTTCTCTTTAAAAAAAATAATAAAAATTAATTAAACTTTAGCAGTTTAAAATTACTAATAAAATTTTATTTTAACAAAATATTTTTGTCTGCTATACGAACTCATTTGTTGGGCCGTTCACACATGTTGCCATTTGAACTGTGAAATTTATTTGCAAAACATTTTATTTTTCTACTTTTTTTTCCAGGAAACATTTTTATGATTTTTCATTTATTTCAATACAAAATCAAATTGCCACTCACACTTCAAAGCTTTTGCTCCTGAACTCTTTACTGCAGGCAACATTTGGTAATTTTGTTATTGTTAGGAAAATTTTTTTAGGCGAAACTTTTTTTTCCAATATTGAGCATTTTATTTTATTTTTTGTGCCGTTGACCGTTAAATGAAAAAAAGGCCAAGCAGGAGGATTCACTAAATAAACCTTCATTTTGTATATTTGATTACTGACGATGTGTTTTTTTTTATTGCTGCTGTGGAAAAGTTAAAAATGTTGCTGCAGTTGCTTTGGGGGGAATTGAGAGAGGGAATAATGTTGCTGCTCCAGCTGTTTCATTTAAACCCCTTTAGTTATTGTTGTAGCTTTAGGAAATGCCTTTGGTAGTAGTTGTAGTTGCAACTATTGGCTTTTTATTGTTGTTGTTGTCATTTTACCATTTCAATGTGGCTTTATTAGTTTACTTGTGTTAGTGGGTTGGTTGCTTGCCAGTCAGCCAGCCAGCCAGCCTGCTTGCTTGCTGTTGTTGCATGTTGCTGACTTTATTTTTTATTTTGTTGCCTTGTTATTGGGTAATGCTGATGGCTTCTACTACTTTTTACATGGTCTCGTAAATATTACGTGCTGTGCATTTTCTTTTTTAAAATACTATTTCATGTTTATAGAAATATAAAATTTGGTTGAATGGTTGGCATGCTGTTCACCATCATGACACAACAACATACTAAAATTTTAAGCTCAATCAACAATATCACACTCATCTCATCATCAACATCATACTCAACGTCATCATCAATATCGTCACTGTTGGTATCATCATCATCATCGTCATCACCATCATCGTCATCGTCAACATCCAGCAGCAATATTTCTTATATGTATATAATCTATAAAGTGTTGTTCATGCTGCTGTTTTTGTCTTCATCATTGTTATTATTGTTGTTGTTGTTTCTACTATTGCTGCTGGTTCTGTTGATGTTGTTATTGAGTGTTGCAAACTTAATATTAAAATACGAAAAGAGGATCTTCATCAAATTGCGGAAGCAACAGCAACAATATTTATTTAAATGGTTATTGATTGAATTTCTATTGAATTTCTATTGTGTATGTATGTGTGTGTGTGTTTGTAGAGTTCTTATTTAATGGGAAATATTATTGGCTTAGGGTTAAAGAGGGTTATGACATATAACCATGACCTTAAAGTTATCAGTATTTAATTGTTGTTAATTTGTCAATTAAAATTTAAAAATCTATAAATTCGAAAGGAAACAATATTGTCAAAAGAAATACATATTTGGCTAAACGTAAAAAATCGCTAAAACAAAAAAATTTACAAAAAATAAAATCAGTAAAAATAGCCTAAACCGAAAAAAATCGCTAAAAGAAAAAAACCCCAAAACGAAATACAACCGA
Source organism: Phormia regina (assembly GCA_001735545.1). Taxonomy (NCBI): domain Eukaryota; kingdom Metazoa; phylum Arthropoda; class Insecta; order Diptera; family Calliphoridae; genus Phormia; species Phormia regina. The sequence goes on from MINK01181553.1 coordinate 14,286, forward strand.
ATGAAACAAATCGTTCAAGTAAAAAATTCACAAAATATTTCTAAAATGAAAAAAATCGCCAAAATGGGGAAATCCGCAAAGAAATTAAAATGGAAAAATTACCTAAATTAAAAAAAAATAAAAACTTATAAATCATGAAAGCAAAACAAACAAAGCTAAAATTAGAAAATTTTTGAAAAATGGACAGAACTTAATCATTTTTAAGAATAATTGAAAAAATCGCATAAAAAATTCAGAAAAAAATCTCCAAAACGAATAAAAATTTACAAAACTTAAAATTTTGAAAAATGATAGAACTCAATTGTAAAAAAAACCTAAGAAAAAAACGCCAAAACGAATAAAATTCTTCAAAACAAAAGAATAGCAAAATATATTTTAAAAAATCCGCTAAAAGGAATGAAACAATATTTTCTAAAGTATCACAAAAATATGCTTGAATGAGAATAAATTTGTATTTGTTTTTTTTTTTTTTTTGGTTTTAAGATGGAAAAAAACGCCAAAACGAATAAAATTTTTCAAAACATAAAAATTTGCAAAATATATTATACAAAATCGCCTAAACGAAATAAAACAAAATTTTCTAAAAAAAAATCCCAACAAAATGCTAGAACAAGAATAAATTTGTACTTTTTTTCAAACAACGAAAACAAACAAAATCATCCAAATTAAAAAAAATTCGCCAAAACGAATAAAAGTTCGAGGAAAAAGTTCCAAAATGAAAAAGAAATCGCTAAAATTAAAAAAATAGTAAAAATTATACAAAAAAATTTTAAAATGGAAAAAATCGCTAAAATGAAAAAGTTTACTAAAATTGAAAAAAAACGTAAAATATTCTAATATGAAAAAATCATCACAATGAAAACAAACAAAAAAAATCACCCAATTTAAAATATCGGCAAAATTAAAAAAAATCGCAAAAAAAAAATACCGAAATGACAAAAAACTCAAAACAAAAAGTTTTTTTCAAAACGAAAAAATGTCTAATATGAAAAAATAGTCACAATGGGAGTAAAATCTACAAAATCTTATAATGAAAAAATCGCCAAAATAAAAAAGCTTGTAAAAATGATAATAAAAAATCGCAAAAAATACCGAAATGACAAAATCAAAACTGGAAGTTTTTTTTTCTCAAAACAAAGCAAATCTTCTAATGAAAAAATCGCTAAAAACAGAAAGCGCCCGAAAAAAACACTAGTAAAAATTTTTGTAAATGAAAAATATCACCAAGACGGATATTTAATTAAAAAAATTAAAGAAAAACGCATAAATTGTCTAATGAAAAAGTCAAAAACAGCACCCAAACGAATAATTTCAAATGGAACAAATAAAAATTTAGAGAACTAAAAAACTTGCAAGAATTCTAAAAAAAAAAAAAAATATCCAGAAAACGCCAAAATTTTCCAAAAACTAAATAATTTGCTAAAAACCGTCAATATGAAACAATTCTTCTAAATAATAAAAATAGTAAAAAGACTAACATGAATAGAAAATTGTCAAAAAAGAAATACAAAATAACCTTAAAACATCAAAATAGAAAAAATCCTCGAAACAAAAATTTTAATTAAATAAAAAATGCCAAGAAGAAAAATGTTCTAAATGTATTTATTAATTAAAAATATTTTTTTATCACATATTTTGTTATTTTACACCAGTTCTTTTTTATTTCAATACAAGAGTTCTTATAGACAAGGTAGGAAAAAATTCGGATTTGGAAGTAAATTTTAAATTCTTCTTCGCTTTTATAAATATTATTTGCAAAATTTAAAAAAAAAATCATTATTTGAATTAAATTTTTTTCCTTTAAAATTTTTAATTTATTTTATTCGTTATTTTTTTCATGAATTCATTCAATTACAAGCTCCTAGACTTTGAGTTAAGAAATTAACCTCAAAAACTTTTGTTTAAATTTATATTTGTGGGGAAGATCGCTATTTTACAATTACAAACGGTATGATCGCCACACACTTGATACTATGATGTGGTGCAAAAAAGTTTATGCAAAGAAATAAAAAAAAATGTTCGAGGTGTGCATGTGCGTACATTGAAGTGTTCCGTAGACAAAAATTGTGTAGGAACATCCCTCAAACGATGTGTAAAAATTAGCTGAATATGAGAAAAATATTAAAAAAAATTTAAACTGATCTTCAGTTTCCTACCAGCGATTGAATGACATGGGTTTAGATCATCTCGTCCAAAAATGACCATAATCGATATTTCTCTTAAAAACACACATAAACATGATTCAATTTGCTGATAAAAATTATGTTCTGAACGAAGTTAAAAAACGAGCGTTCTTCCTACTCTGCTTATAGATGTTGGAAAAAAATGTTACTTTTATATTAAATTTTTTAAATACAAGCAAAGTAGATATAAAAATAAATTAAAATCAAACTTTTTATAATCTTTGACAGCTGATTAATTAGTTTCGGATTAATTTTGTTCGAAGATCAATTCGTTTTAAAAAATTAGGATTAAATTTCTTGATAAAAATTATGTTCCAAACGAATTCTTCGTTCTTCCTACTCTGCTTAAAGTTATGGGAAAAATTAAAACATTTTGTCCTTTTTCTAAACTCTTACAAGTAAAGTAGATATAAAAATGAATTAAAATCAAACTTTTTAAAATCTTTGACGTTCGTTTCGTGTTAATTCCTGAATATTTTTTTTCGAAAATAATTTTTTTTTTTTCGAAAATCAATTTAAAAATTAAAATTACAAACAAAAATAAATAAAATTCGTTTAAGAAATTAGGATTAGATTGATGATAAAAATTATGTTCCAAATGAATTAAAAAAAAAGCGAGCGTTCTTCCTACTCTGCTACACACTTTTAAACACTTAAAAGCAAAATAAAATAAAAAAATATTTAAAAATCAAACTTATTAAAATCCTTGACAGCTGATTAATTCCTGAATAACATTTTTTTTTTTTTTTTTTTTTTTTTTTTTT